>KZ809747.1:47997-65718 GCA_000696205.2 Oncopeltus fasciatus
GGAAAGGGAACATTCTTAAACATCTTTCTTACCGAGCGATTGGTCACAAGTAAATATACTGAAATTGTATTTAAAGTAAATATTTCGAAAGGAGAGTTTTTTGACCGTACATGTTATTCTGAGATGATTTTAGTTGGTGTTCGGTCAAGGTAGATCCAAAAAAAAAGACAAATTTTAAAAAAAAAGTGTATTTTTTTAAAAGATTATCTGCCAACGTTTCGGCTTACTTGTAAGCCATCTTCAGGGCTATCATGAAGATGAGAGAGGACGTCCTGTCCCTAAGTTCACATTTCAATGACTGACATTTTTTATACATGTTATTGTTTACTATCCACTCAACCACAATAGGTGTTAATGAGAGGGGGTAACCTAGATATGATCGTTTTTAATCATCCATGGTTCAGGACAGGTTTTTATTTTTCCATAAAATCTTACATAAGGAGGATTCGAATCTGGATACTGAAGCAAATCTTCAACATTCCCAAGGCCCCTCAAAGTCCTGTATTTTATGATTATGATAAATAATAAATAGTTCATAATATATATATACACTATAAGCTTCGAGAAAATATGAGAATAACAACTAATCCGATTGAATGGGATTTTTTATCTTCAATAAATGTAAAAGAAAAAGTTTTTAATAACAGAACTAACTTTTCTTAGGAGCAGAGTAAATTAATTTTTTCTCTTTGAAAAACTAAATTATATTTTTCAAGAGAGACTTTACTGTATGTTTCGTATAAAGATACTTTTATTGGATTCTTTTTTTTTTTTATTAAATTTTTCTTTGATTTTTTTTTTTTAATGGGACTTAGTATTTGTTCATGTTATCTTTTTAAAGAAAAGTTTAAATGAAATAGTTATTATACTTTATATAAGAGATAAGTCCTGTAATTTCTTTTTCATATTAAAAAAAATTGAATAGAGACTTTTAATTCGATGAATTTAACATTTTAAAAATTTTAAGCGGGAATACTCATCCTATTTAAGTGCATAACTATTTTTTTTTCAATGATAAAAAATAAATACAAAAATAAACTAAATAAAGAAATATCGAAGGAAATAAAGTGAATAAAAAATAAATTAATACAAGAACGTGAAATCAGATATATCTTCAAGCGGCTTGAATTACGATAAATAATTGGATATTTAAATTACTTTTTAAAAAGATCATGCTGTTTATCAAATGTCATTTAATACAAATAGAGATGATATAAACAATACAAAAATATCCTTAGCAAATAAGTCCGTCACGCGGGAGTTTGTATAAACTACGGTTATAAGTACATTGAATGCGTTCAAAAATAAAAGCTAATGACTAATTTGATCCTTAAATTCAAAATGTTTAACAATGTGAAAGTTGTAAAACTCAAATCGGTCGTAAAGGGACAGAAAGGGGAGGGTCATAGGTTAAACTATCTTCCAAGTTACACTGTAATTAAATACAGACATTAGCAAATACTAATCTATCGAAAAATGCCTGCCTGGGTTGAGGCTCAAACCCAGAGTTCAGTACGGGTGTCCTGTGCTAAGCTGGTGCCTTGAAAGTAAGGCATTAGTTATTCTCCCTTACCATTGGTGATTCAGTAATCTAAAATTAACACTGAGACTAATATTATTCAATTTTGAGAGTAACCACCCTAATTTCACTGTGCAAAACCGAAATTTAGCTGAACCATTAAAGTTATGATCTTTAACCATCAATTGGGTACAAAAGAATTTAAATCCCCTCGAAAGAGATGGCTTGATTAAGGTTTAGTATTTAAGGGGCAAGAGGGTAATTCAGGGGATCCATTGGGGTCTCGCAATCCTGCGGTTTCAAATCGGCAAATGATAAATAAAAGCTTGTCCTGAGCCATGGGTGTTTAGAATGTGGTGGAAACCAGTAGATAACTCCTCCCTCCATGACCAAAAGTAGTTAAAAGGGGGGCTAACACAATTTTTTAAAAATAAGAAGGGATTAAGTCCCTTTTTTTTCCACTGCTAACGAAATTGATGACAATTAGGGTTATCAAATAATATCCAATTCTTCATACTTTATATATTTAAATTTATATATTTCTCTAATTAATGAGCACTTTTAATATTAATGATTCCATCATCAGAACTCAGTCACCTCATGAAATGATGGATCTAGTACTGTGTAAATTCTCAGAGCTGTTCTGTGCTAGTGCTTAAGAAGTGGCTGGAATAGAACTCACTATTTGCAATAATTTTCCACTTGTCTCCCCAATGAAAATTATTGAAGATGATCATTTTATGAGGTGACTGAGCTCCGAAGATGTAATCATTGCGCCCAGCAATCAGAAAAAATATATTTATAAAGTACCAAGAATTGGATATTATTTGATAACCCTAATACTATTTTTTTTTAATTAAACGTCTGTTCATTGGAAGTCTGATCCAAGATTCTGGGTTTGGTAGACAGCCATCATTCACCAAGCACTACCTGGTCTCAAAATACTGCCATCAAATATATTGTAAATTCGCTCAAGAACTGTCCGCTGAACACCACAAAACCCGCAAGCACCATGTAGCGCGAGCAAATCGCCCACCGTAATCCTAACGCAAACTCATGTTTTCTACCCCAACCCTTTTGCAAGGGCTGTTCAATGGCGAAAAGCCAACCATGAGCACAGCGATATGCACTCGCGTGCCTCGTAAACATACCTAATGTGCCCACAGATGGGCGTCCGGATACTGAAAGAGGCACCATTACAAAGAGAATAGAAAACTAACCGACCAACATTACTCAGCTTTATACTCCTTGGTCTGAGAGCTTTCCTTTCTCCACAGTACTTACGTTTCTTCTTCCATCGGAAATACTCTTTTTAAGAAGCTTTGTCTACTTTGGAAAACATGATCACATGCATGACTGTTTTTTTTTTTTGTTTTTTTGTTTTTACAAAATTATTATGCCGCATTTTAAAACTTCCAGAAATAATCAGTGAACGTTTGACGCTTTGAAATGAACACCTAGTTTCAACACTGATTAAAATAAGGTTATTGATACTGATTTAGATAAACGGGAGAATGAGAATGAAATATATAAATTAATACTAACTAAACTAATATCAGTTTGAGACTTCGTTCAAAAATTTATTAAAGTAGAAAAAAATAGATATATACATTATAAAAAAAAAAATATTTCAAATTTTAAATATTAGGGGATGTTTATAGGGCGTAATAACCTAGAAGTTGATTGCCCTACAATCTACTACTACTATTTCAAATAACCAGAATTTGGGGGTAAGGAACGATAATACTCATAGATCATTGATATATAATTATATTATTGCCAACTAAATTACATGTAACTGCAGAGATATTGGGAAAATAACATGGACCTTATTTTGTATAAAATAACAATATAAAAATAAAATTAATGACTTTTAAAGTAAAGTTAAAGATAAATTAACCGCGACAGAGACCAAGTATAACATTTATAGAATTAATTTTCTTAATGTGATTAATGTGATCAAAACCTACACAGACAAATCATCGGAGAAACATTCCCAATTGAGGTAATAATAATTTAATTGAGCTCACGAAACGCCCATTTAAATATAAACATAATTTTTATTTTGAATATGTATATATAATAGCTAAAGAAAAAAAAATAAAGTGAAAAAAATAATTCAAGTAATTAATGAGTGGAAAGGGTAAATAAAAAAAAAATCAAGAAATTAAAACTTCTACACTTATTCAAAATTTATTACGAGAAAAATTATATTTTTGTTTTAATAACACGTATATTACAATTAAATTTCATTTTTAAAATTGGTGAAAATAGCAATACTGCATTACCTTGGTATAGACTCAAAAGTGAGAATATAGAATTATCATTTGTTTCTAAAACTAATATAACCCCAAACGAAGGATTTCTTCCCAGTCTTGAAGTAGCATACGAAACGGAAGCTTTTACATTACACATTATATAATATATATTAAGCCCCTGATGGGGCGTCTAAGAACGCGAAACTATTCAAGCAATAAAAAATTGCTGTAAGACTTATTGGCATTTATTTTTATCATTCTCTTTCATTCAAGAAGAAAGTTTTAAAGATATTTTATGATGATCGCGTGCTAGAAAAAATCTCAGCAACCAATTTTTATTAAGAAATTTTCTACTTAAACTTAAAAAATTCAAAACGAACTTAATGTAGCAAAGAAGAAATTAATATTTCTTTTATATACTTCAATTTAAAAATAAATATTAAAGATATTTTTCATTGTAAAATATAAGCTGCTATGACATTATTTATCAGCATAAAAACCTTATTTTTCTATCGCTTTCTGCGTACTTTTTAGCGTAGGCTGAATTTCTGCGTACCTCTCAGCCTCGAGAATGCACGCTGTAATGCTATGAATGAGGTATACTCCCAGGGAGTGTATATTCCAGCAGGAGAGGCCCAATATCCTTGGGATTATTGCCCCCCCCCTCCCACCAAGAATATTTAAACCCCCTCGGAGGAAGGGATGCCAAGGGTATACCCACCGAAACTCCGATTCACGGGACAAAAACCCTCCCCTTAGTGGAATGTGACTACCAAAGAGGGTCCCCTATCCCCCCGGGGGGGGGTGACGCGCCCCTAGACCATAAAAACTATTAATGTATTATTCATATAAAATAAAATATGGTTTAATAAGATATAAAAGACCGTTGAGACGATACATAATAGACTACTCTAAGATGATTTTAGTTGGGGTTCGGTCAAGGTAGATCCAAAAAAACACAAATTTAAAAAATGTATTTTTTAATAAAGGATTATCTGCCAACGTTTCGGCTTACATTGTAAGCCATCTTCAGGGCTATCATGTAGATGAGAGAGGACGTCCTGTCCCTAAGTTCACATTTCCATGACTGAATAATTTCCATGATACATAATAGATTTTCTGCCACCAAGCATTTCTCCTTATCCATCCGTTAGCATTCCCTTCCTGGGGTTAAATGGGATCTTAAAATCATCAGGAATTTTACCTCTTGCACAATCACTTAGGAACATGGAGAAAATGGTTGTCTAAAATTAACCACCCTATTTTAGCCATTCTTATCAGGCTTTTCTTTCAATATAATAATAGCCATAGTCTAAGTCCCCTATAATAGCCGGACTATGATTAGACTGTTACACGCAACCACTGGCTGGGGAGATCCAAATCAAAATTGCTGATTAGCCCTGCAGAAATATTTAATCGCGACCTATTAATCTGTCAATCACTTTTATCGTGAAATATGAGGAGCACGTAACATTGATATTCCATTTTTCCTGAAGATCATGGTTCCGTGTAGATATATCTTCCCTACTGTACAATGGAGGCGGGCTAAGGATGGTCTGACTACCATAGACGTCGGACGAAGTCCTTCTCCTCTCGGTAATTGGCCAAGAAGTCCTTTCTGCCTGAATGTCCTGTGGCCATCTCGCAGTGACAGGAGATAGCTCTTACCTGCCCATGTTCCTATTCTGGAATGCCCGTGTACCTATAGTCTGTCCTCTTGGCACGAGTACGTCTCAAGATAGTATCGTTCGGGTATCACTTAGCCGGGAGTGATCCCTGTTGTAACAAGACGCCCCTTTACGAATCAGTCACGAATGCCTTTAACTTACGTTAACGTAACGAGCTTACAGTCAACAAACCTATGTTGGTTGCGGACAGGGTAGCTATTTCCCTCCACCAACTCTTTGGCAATGAAACAATTGGTCGAAAGGACTATTTTCCCTGAAGGATGAATCGGTTGAAATCAAAATACAGCAATATTTACTAATTTTGGCTGAATAATTGAAATAGAAATGTGTTCCCTGCTTAAAAACAAGCGAAATATGTTACTCAATTAATAATTAGAAATATAAATTAAATCTATGAAAATTGACTGCTTTTATCTCTGAAAAAAGGACAGTAAGATTAATTGTCTCAATTAAATTCCATCCACATGATATAAAGCTTAATTTGGCTTTATATTGAAGAGCTAAAACAAAAATAAAATAAAAATATACAGAGAAAACTATAGAGATCTTTCAACAGTTTGTGCGTTTTTGAAACTTAAAAGTGTCTATAAAAATATTTTTAATTATTCCTGATGAATTCCTAACATTTTACACATAGGATTAAAACTTTCTTTTCATAAAATAAGAAAGTGGAAGTGACAGAATAGCAGCAAAAAGTACTTAATAATTTACGAGAAAAATCAGTATTTTAAAGTTACTTTAATCATTATATACCTGAAATATTGGTAGTATATAACTGGGATCCTTGATTTTGTATTAAAAAAGGAATTAATTGAAACTATATTTCTAAACACCAATTAAGCTATAATCCACCTTTTCACGTTCATCTATGTCATCAAAGGTTATTTTCTTACTGTTTAATAGTTAATTGTCAATTATTCTCTTTTTATTGTTCATTTAATAAGTTCATATTTCTACTAATGTATCTAGTAAAAAATTACTGTGGAATAACATTAAGATTTTTTTTCCCTCAAACGGTCCAACTACAAACAACCGTATTANTATATATGATATAGTATAGTATAATTAGTTGTATTATTTATTCCTTCAAATTAATTTAAGATTTAAATTCCTCACATGAGATGTCTTTCGGAATATGGTAGTTTCATTACATTTCTCTTATGACGTCATTGACAGATATGGAAGCGGTCCAAGCGGTCTGGGTGGACTTGGCAAAGAGCTAAACAGCCTGGACTCCGGCCTCGACTTGGGAAACAACAACCTCCACCCCTACAGGGAGCCGGCAGGGTTCAGGGAGCGCTACAGGGGTGGGCCGCCCCCTCAGTACAGGCCTCAGTACTTCCACGACAACTCGTGAGTATACCCGTACCAATATATACCACAATATATTGTAATAACAAACAAAAGGGATAACCTGCATGCAACCTCACCCTCCTTTATTGGTAAGGTTCCATGCAGGTTATCCTTATTATATTGTCAAGGGGGCAATGTAACTTCTCCTTGTCCGAGAAAATTATTCAAAAACAGTTACTATTAGTGTTTCTACTAATCCAGATCCATATTCCAAGGATAGATTATAAGGAGACGTAAAGAAGTGCCTAAATAAAGGAACTTAATATGCAAAACTTATAAATCTAATTTTATTGTTAGGACTATAATTCATGAAATACTATATAATGAGTAATTGGAAAAAGAATGGATAATATACTTGAAACAGTCATACTTCACCCTCACCGACATGTTTTGGCTGTTAAATTGCAAAAGAAATATGTTTCTTGGTAAAAGCCACAACATATAATTCTCCTATCTAGTAATTAAAAATTTCAATAAAATCTGTAAAACTGACTACACCTATCACTCAAAATTGCACAACTTATCATATCTGATATTTCCCTATATAGAAGACTGACTTTGGATTTAAATTAACGCTTGTATAAAATAAATTTTAATAATAATATTATTACTAATAATAATAAATAAAAGTTAATATCAAATTAATGTAATTCAAAGGAGTTTATAATATCCTTAAAAAAATATAACTTAACTTACATTTAAAAACCGTTATGTCTAACAAAACCTGTCCCCAGACCTCATAAAAAGCCATATTTTTCAATTTTCTCATCTTAAATTAAATTATTTCATCTCAAAAAACTTCATAAAATATTATAAATTACTTTAAAACCAAAAATAACTTTATCTCACTCAGAATCTAAAACTATTTCTAAAAACTTACAAGTTCATCTCGAAAATATCAAACAATGGTATAGCAAACGGAGAATAAAATCAGTGAAGCAAAATGCGTTCAAGTTAATTTCCAACTGCGGAAAAAAGACTTCCCTGAAATTGTGAAATTTAACAATATTCCTTTACCCCATTCAAACTTTGTTCGTTACCTTGGGTTCCATCTTGACTCACGTCCTACATGGGGCGAACATACTAAAATTAAAAGACAAGAACTCAATGAGCGATATCGACTTCTATTCTTATAATGAATAAGAACTCCTTATTCTTACAATAGAAAACAAACTGACGCTCTGCAAAATCTTATTACGACCAATCTGGACTTTCGGAGTAGAAATCTGGGGTGCTGTCAAGCCTTCCAACATCCAAGGCATCCAGTCCTTTCAATCCAAAACCCTGAGAATAATCGCAAATGCTCCCTATTATGAATCCAATTTATCCCTTTAACACGATCTTAATATCCCTTTTGTTCAAGACGTCATCTCTTTCCGTTTCACCCTTTTCCACAGTAAACTGCCATATTATCCTAATCTATTAGCACAGATTCTGTCTTCAAACTCCAACCCCTACAACCCAACGACTCAAACCCTCGACTCAAACGAAGATGGTCTCGTAACCTTCGAGGAACATTGTTGGTATTTAATTTGAGATTGGTGTCGTTGGTCACCTCTCCTCATGCGATTGTCATTGAATGTTATTTTGCTTTGTTTTTGTTCTTCATTGTAATCAAACTAAAAAGTGTTTTTATATTAACAGAAATGTAATTCAAAAATAAAAGTATAAAAAATTATCTTTATGCTTTAAAAAACTTTTATTAGCTTTGTGTTCTTTCCTTAGGAAGGAGGATTTTGCTACATGCTGCTAAATCGAAAAAAAAAAAAACAGCATTTTTCCCAATTTTAGTTTTTTTTTTAACTCTGGCGCAAAATAGTGGGGCATATACAAAGAGGAATTAAAAAACCTCTTATATAGTTTTTAGAAAAAAAAAGAAAAAAAAAGTCAGGAGGCCAGTTCTTGGTTGACTCTCCACCATTTGGTGTCTCACTTTGCTTGTTTGCTTTTCTTTAGTTTTCACTTTCTTCCAGCCCAGGATCAAACTTTTTCTTGGGAGAAAAAAATTGGATGTCCTTATGGCTAGTGGGATTTCCCACAACACCCCTACCATGTAAACTCCACAAATTGTAATTTATAGATATTATAATTATTGCTCATATTACGGCAATGAATATGGTAGTTTTATTGAAAGTTAAAATTGTTAGTGAATAAATATTTACATAAATATTTGTTGACATGGTGTTTTGTGTATGAATACTTCTTCATTTTGTTACATTTCACTGAAATTATTGTCACTAACGATGAGAGTTTCAAACAATAAAAATGAAAAGGTGGACCAATTATCATACCTTCTATTATCCGTCCTCATTGGTTTCTACAAACCATCTTCTGTTGGCAGATGGTTTGCAGAAACCAATGAAGACGGAGAATAGAAGGTATGATAGTTCTATATTCATTGGTAGTCATAATAACTTTTTAGGTGGACCAATTGTTTTCACTCCAGTAATTACCTTTTTTCACCACGCAGTAAAAGTACATTTTTAATTTAAATTGAAGTTTTATTTGTGCAAACCCCTATAAAAATAGTCAGAGTAGAAGGGTGGTGGAATAAATGTTGCATTGTGGTTATAAACTTTGGGCAGTATTCCCTTGTATTCCCCGATACTGCAGATTGTGTATACCATGTTCTCTGCTGTATACCTAGCAGAGTCCCTCTGAAGACACAGGATTGATGTTGATCTGAAATTCGTGATTGGGATGGCAATGACATTTGCACGTTGATCCAAACTAATTACACTACGTGATTGGATTTCTGCGTGACTAGCTTCTGAAATACAAATGAAAAACAAGTACAATATTAATATTTATTTTTTAAAAAAGAAGAATGTATTCAGCTTAAACTTAGAAAAATATATTTTTTTTGTACAAAAAAAAAAGAATTACTTGACTGCAAAAAAAAAATGTTCATTCGTCCAATCATTAAATAATAACACTTTCTATAACAAATTAAAAGTCAATCAAACAGGATCAGCGTAAAATAAGCAGATTTCCCAATAAAAAATTAACATAAATAAGAGTAAATGATAAAATTTATCTTGTTCACGTAGGCTTCGTCGGTCGTCAGATGTATTTACCATTTCATCTTCCGGGTTGGACCGAGTCAAATTGTTCTTATTTGCATATTATCACATGATGTGCGAAAGCTCGGCAAATAAGAACAATTTGACTGTGAGGTGNAAGTTAGAAAATTCTATAAATATTAATTTTATCGTGGTATTTTATCCCAGGTAAATTTTAAACAATTTAATGCAAGAGACAGAATAAAAAATTTAACTGCCCCAGCCGTTAACGCACTTGCCCGTAAAGCAGGAGATCCAGGTTCGAGCCCTGGCTGGGACAGTTAGATTTTTTATTTTGTTCCCTTGCATTAAATTGGTTAGAAAACTATACTTTACACGAGTGAAGAAGGATTGGTTGAAGTTTCGGTCTTGTTATTTGAATAAATAAATTAAAAACATAATAAACCAAAAGTTCATTATTATTGTCAACGTTTTAACCTAAATTACTGGTCTTCTTCAGGGTTCCTTCTACAATCAAATCGCTCCGAAGAAGGCCTGAATGTTAGGCCGAAACGTTGGCAATAATAAAAATATTTTTACTTGCTTATTATTTTTTATTTATTCAAATCCCAAGACCGAATCCCCGAAGAATCTTGCTTTATAATATTCAACATTGAACTAACTACCTTCGAACTATGTTTTGCACTTAATAGGTTATGTAAACGTTTTTCGTAACCCAAATAACAAAGAAGATATTAATTTTTTAAATTTTGTTTTTACTCTAATACCTCCAATATTATCCAAAAATAAATCGATTCAATGGTTTACAACAAAAGCCAAATTACCGAATTTGATTTCTGTGTTTCAAAATAAGGAAGCCTGCCCAACATTTCTTAAATGTTCATTTTTCATTTGTGAAAATATTCCAGTAGAAAAATGTTAAAAAAACTTTATTTTTCACGTATTATATTCTATAAATTTATGTAATATCTGACAATAACGAAGATACAGGCGATTTTTATTTTGGTCTTCCACTAAACATTCTTTTCACGTAGACCAATTCCAGACAATAACATCTAACGGGAATAGTTTGTTTTCTTAAGTCAAGGTCTGATAAAATCTTTGAAATTAAGTACGAATAGATAAAAATTATTGAAAATTAATCTCCAAATAACAATTTTTTTTTTATAACCAGTCTTATACATAGGATTAGGATTAGGATTAGGTTATAGGGCGATCAACATCATGGTTATTACGCCCGGACTATTGGGGTTTATCTAGGGTTAAATCTGTTATCCATTCTTTTAAATGTTTTCCGTTTTTAGTGCTTGTTTACATTACGTTATATAGTACTTGGTGTGCAATAAGTTATACATAGGTTACTACATCACTAAAAGTTAAAGATTGCGAAATATATTATTTTTTCTGGGAAATACATTTAATTAGACATTTTGTTAATAAAAGATAGCAAGGAAAAAAAAATCTGACTAGTCACTACTAACTATATTGTATTAAAGCGCCCGCCAGGGTAGCTTTAGAGATCTGTTCGGATCTCACAATCCTGTCGCTGCGGGTTCGAAACCCGCCCAGGTCAAACTTTTATCTATAAATAACAAATCTTGTCCTGAACCATGGGAGTTAAAATGGAGTGGAAACCTGCAGATAGCCTCTCAAGCGGTTGAAAGGTAGACTAATACACACACACACAAAAGGAAAATAGTCAAAATTTTAAAAATGAAAAGACTTATGGAGCTATTCGCTTGTTTCTTCGATAATTCCTAATATTTATCTGAATTTTCAAATATACATTTGTTATTTTAAACATAAACAGAAAGTTAGTAACACTGAGTTAAAAACAAGTAAAAAATGAAAGTGAAATTTGAAAGGCGCTGTTTTAATTGCACTATTACCACATTGTCAGAGTTTTGATATTTGTAATAAATTCTAATTAGGTTCTAAATTCAAAATTAACTAGCCGTCATAAGAATATTAAGTAATGTTTTCATAAATGGGCTAAAGGGAGTAAGATATTTCGCGATTTGCAATGCTCACTTGATCATTTCTTAAGAGCAGCTGAGACCAAATATGGCCGACCGGTCTAGCGATTCTCATTAGTAGTCTTATCGCTGAGCAATGCGCTCCGTAAATGGCCGACTTGATTTGAGGCGGTTCGGCGACAAAGAAGTCCCATTCTGACAATATTCAGACATAATGATCTAGGAAATTACCATAAGGAGAGCCGCGAATGTCCTGCAGGGGCCTGAAGTGTGACTACAGGATCAACGCCTCTGCATTTTACACCTTTCACTTCGATTAAGTATATTGCTCTTAAATTCCAGTAGGGGGGGGTTACTTGATAAGGGGATAATTTTCCAATTCTGAAACACACGGAAAGTTTCAACAGCCACCTCAAGGAATATACTTACTTCCATTAAATAAATGACAATTCATGTTTGCACCCTTCATTGAAGACTGACTGAAATTAAACTATAATTTTTATTTTATTATTTAAAAAAAAGGAAATAAAGATAAATTATAGGAAGGAAATAACTTTATGCTTTATGAGTGCATCAATAGTTAAAGCTATGAGAGAAAGGAGCTCAAAAAAAATTATCTTGAATAAAAAAATGCTTAAAATTTTTTTTTCTTTAATCCCATTGTCTCGGCTTGCAATACAAGCCATTTTCAGAGCTAAAAACTACTCGATTCTAGAGTCAATGTGTTATTACAACAAAATTCTAAATGCAAGGCGATGAAGTAAAACTTATTATTGAATGATTTTAGTTTGGGTTCGGTCAAGGTAGATCCAAAAAACACAAATTTTAAAAAAGTGTATTTTTTTAAAAGATTATCTGCCGCCGTTTCGGCTTACATTACAAGCCATCTTCAGTTCAGGGCTATCATGAAGACGAGTGAGGACGTCCTGTCCGTAAGTTCACATTTCCATGACGTCCTCTCTCGTCTTCATGACTTAGACATCCCTGAAGATGGCTTACAATGTAAGCCGAAACACGTTGGCAGATTANTTCTCTCCTCATGTTATTGACATTGAAAGTATTTTTTATTTTAATTCATTGTGGTGATCAAATTACAAAATATTTTAATTTAACAGAATGTAATAAATAAATAAAAGTTTATAAAAAAAAAGTAAATAAAGATAAATTATAGGAAGGAAATAACTGTATGATGTATGAGTACATTAATAGTTGAAGCTCCGACAAAAAGGAGCTCAGAAAAAATGATCTTGAATGAAAAAATGCTTAAATTTTTTTTTCTCTTTAATCCCATTGTCTCGACTTGCAATGCAAGCCATTTTCAGAGCTAAAAACTACATGATTCTGGAGTCAATGTGTTATTACAACAAAATTCTAAATGTAAGGTGATGAAGTAAAACAAAAAAAAATAAGTAAATTCAAAAGGAGAGTTTTTTTTTTATCATAGATATTATTATTAGATGATTTTAGTTGGGGTTCGGTCAAGGTAGATCCAAAAAAAAGACAAATTAAAAAAAAAGTTTATTTTTTAAAAGATTATTTGCCAACGTTTTGGTGAACTTAGGGACAGGACGTCCTCTCTCGTCTTCATGACTTAGACAGCCCTGAAGATGGTTTACAATTTAAGCCGAACTTTGGCAGATTACCTTGACCGAACACCAACTAAAATCATCTAATAAAAATAAGTAAGTTACATCTGTTATAATTTATATCATGTTCTATGCAACTTACTTCCATGTACAATTTTTTTTTTTCGTACCCGTACATTTAGAATTTTATTGTTATATCACATCTGCTTTTTGTAAATTTCCAACACAGAAGATGGTTGGAATTAAAAATAAATTCTTTTACATTTTTTTTTTCACCTTTCTGAACGAACAATATCATATAATAGCCATAGGCTGGCCGTATGGAGGGTAAAGTGAATATCACTCAATCCTTCCAGCTGCATTCATAATAATCAGTAATAATTAACAATTTTGTGTAAAATATGGTAAAAACAAAAACCGTATCCAATATTTATTATAGTGCGATGAAACTAAACACTGATTATTTTATATAAAAAAAATGTATTCTGTAAGTGTAGAGGACTACATGACATGAAATGTTCAAATAGAAATATTCATAAACACGACACTGAAGAATTCGCTAAGCAGCTGCAATTTTATTTTTTTATTCTAATATTCTGTTCAGAAAATTCTTAATTTACTTGGTTAACAATCATTATTTATTTTATAATCCTTTATCAAAAAATGAAAAATGGAATACACAATTTCAAAAATACCTCAGTGCACAGTTAACTTCTCCCTCTAAACAACTATAAAGCACTCAGTCTTTTGTAAATTTTTTTCTCTAGATGTTACATTTTCATTATATGTTTGATGAAATTATAGAAATATTTTGTAAGGTTATTGGCTTCAGCTACATTGCCATAGCTAAGTGGGAGCGTCCTCAAAACACGACTTGTAAATTTTAGGTCTTACCCGGACTAAGGATTAAAATTTATCATACCTTCTATTATCCGTCTTCATTGGTTTCTGCAAACCATCCTCTGTTGGCGAGCGCTTTCGGACATTATCCATCCTCGTGGCCGAATGTTCAACTCAACCAGTTGAATACAGACAGTGACAGTGAACACATGTATTAGGCCTCGAAGATGGACAATGTCCGAAAGCGCTCGCCAACAGAAGATGGTATGCAGAAACCAATGAAGACGGATAATAGAAGGTATGATAGTTCATATTCATTGGTAGTGATAATAACCCTTTAGATTATTTACCTGATTACAATTTCGCCAAAATCGGTCATAAATAATTAAAAAATTGATAACATTAGGTAGGATAAGATTACGATATATTTTATAAAACATTTTGTATGTTGATGATTAATTTACTAGCCTTGGAGGTTGCATTAAGCACATCTTGCCATTTTTTTCAAGTGTTTTACTACATTTAAAAAAAAATAATTTTATGGTGCAATAATTTTTTTTTTTTTTTTACAGGCTGAACCCCATTCCAGGGTATCCTGCTATCCCCCAACCCCCACCCCAGCAGCAGGTCTGTCATCCACCGATTTTCGGACCCTGCACCCTGTCCAAGTTCCGTACCATCGACGGCTCCTGTAACAACCTGCGGAACCCTGGCCAGGGTACGCCTAGCACCAGGTACAACAGACTGCTTCCCGCCAGATATGCCGATGGTGAGTACCTTCCTAAGTCTAAAGAGTTCAGAGTTTGAGTAATACCAACCGTTGTATCAAATGGTGCAAAATGTTTTATAAAAGAAGAAATCCTTTGGCTCACAAGCCATGTTTACCAAAAAGAACCGTTCAGGTTTATCTAATATGGTGCTGCGGGTTCGAATCCCGCCCTGGGTAAGCTTTCATCGCGAAATAAAACCCTACCCAGTTCCGTATTTGTTTAGGATAAGTTGACTACCTGAATGTTCCTCAAAAAGTGGTTCAATGGGAAATAAAATTTAATTTTTTTTTTTAAATTAGCAATAGAAACAGCTATTTCAAAACTATTAACTATTATATTATAAGGTAAATAATCTAAAGGTTATTTTCATCACCAATGAATATAGAACTGTCATACCTTCCATTGTCCGTTTTCATTGGTTTCTGAAACCAATGAAGACGGACAATGGAAGGTATGCCAGTATTAAATTATATATTATATACCTACATTCTTTCTAGCTGAAATTCATTTTACTTTTCTTTGAAACGCTCAAAAAACAAGAGTATGTTTAAAATTTTCCTATCTGATTCAGCTATCACGAAAGCAAAATTCTGCTTTGTGTCCAATATCTGAAGGCCCTTCAAAATTGTTCTAAAACACTTAAATTACTTTAACAGACATTAGATATTCCATAAAATGGGGGAAGGTAAATTTAATAGCATAAAATGTAGAAGAATGTCTAATGAATAAATGCGTTACATATTCTCATTTTAAGTGCCTACTAAAAGAGGTACTTAAGTTTTATCAGATACCCGTAAAAGCAGGGTTCCTTTTGATAACCAATATTTCTTCTGGAGCATCTAGCCATATCATTTAATTTATATTTATGTATAAAGGACTCATTCAATTAATTAAATTTCTACTTGATTATGTGTAACAATATAAAAAATTGGTTAAAAAAAACTTTAAATTCTTCATGTCGAATTTCATCCCATTGTTATACCATTGAAAAAGTGACGTCTTATATTAAATTTAAATTTTTTGTCAAATACGTCAATCAAAATAATTCTAAGCTCCTAATATTAAAAGACTCCTTTGAATGACACATTTGAAGTAACTTCTTTGGATATAGTATATTTAATTGTTACACCTACATTGCAATGTATTTATGAGTGTTGTTATGAAAAATACATAAAAACAGAAGTAAAAATTTTTTTTGTTATATTCCCTTGCATTAATTGTTTAGAATTTACGAGGGAGAATAAACCACAACTAAATTAATATTTATAAATGAAAATAAAAAGTAAATAACGAGAGTAGATAAATAGCTAGACAATGTTAGCTCCTTCGATTATAAGACGATGTATTCGTCTTTCTCGTGGGTTTGGCTCTTGCTATTGTGTTGGGAAATTAATAAGTTATCTAGCTCGTCCCGGTAGTGTAAGTGGTAGCATTCATGCCCGGAAAGCAGGAGATCCAGGTTCGAGTCCTGATTGGGACAGATAGATTTTTTTGTCCTATTCCCTCGCATTAATTGTATTAAAAAAGAAGATCACTCAAACTTTACTGAAACTCGTCAGTGTTATGGAACAATGGTAATCGGATCCAAATTAGTTTTTTTTGCTAATCCTAATTTTTAAATTTCAAATACAAAAATCACCTTTGGATATATAAATATATATACATGTTATTTATTATTAGTCTTAATGCATGGCCCATAATGCTTCGAAAATTTTATCACATTTATTTTATAATTAATTATTTGATCTCACAAGCCTAAGGAAAATATTTAAAAATGAAAAAGGCTGGTTCGTCTGGGGGTAAGTTTCGCCCAATTCTACTCTCTCGTATACAGTCAGCTTTTAAGATGATTTATATTTATTTCATATATAAATACTCTTATATATTTTAATCTTTTTTGAAACATGGGAAATCTACTTAGTTCAATTAATTAATTAGTTAATTTGAAGTCGATCGTTTTAAATAGTTTGCTTATTAATTCATCTATAAAAGACAGGTCTTTTTTTTGGAATATAAAAAGTTACCGTCGTAGGCAAAGATACAAATGAATTAAAAGGTGGGTCGAAGAAAGTTTCATGAGACAGGACAAATTCATTACCTTCCTTGAGGATTTTAACAATGAAACAAATTAGTTTGAGGCAGTTTAGGGCTGCCTTTCTAGCTGGAATAATAATTGTAATTTGTGGCGCGTAAAGCGCTTTGTTAATTTGCAAAGGAGATTATTAAGTCCCAAAAAGGGAATACCAAGATGGCAATTGCATTCCTACCAAAAGCGGCATTCATAGGCCTTTTTCAGCCAAAACCTCTTCCAAGCGTAGCCTTTGAACAATTATATAATCACTCTACAGGAAAAAAAACTAATTTATTTTTTATATATTTTAAAACGTCAAAAACAATGTTAACATAAAAATTAATAAACAAAGATTACACTGAAACTACATTCGAAAAGGGAATATTCATTGGTTTATTTGATATTTCTTGGGTAGTTACAAATATGAAAGGTATTAAAGAGTTTTAAAAGCCACTTGTGACGTCACAGCTCTCTCTATATTGCAATCACGTCGAGATATGACAATTAGGAGTGTGCAAAATTTGGATATTATAACTGTGCTAGGTTATACTTATACAACTGCCACTGTCTTACACGGGCAGAAAACAAACATTTAGTCTTCTGTATAGAAGTAATTTTTTTTTTTCTATAAATATTT
>KZ809748.1:8896-19872 GCA_000696205.2 Oncopeltus fasciatus
ATTTTTACTTTTCATTGTAATCAAATTACACAATTTTTTTTATTTATTTAACAGAATGTAATAAATAAATAAATGTTTATAAAAAAATATATTTAACTATAATATTTATGATTTTAACTAGGAAAGTTGGTCGTTTCCCTCAACCTTTACCTTCCTAGTTGACTTATAGCCAGACACAACCTTAATACATTTTTCATTCATTGCTCTTTTTGTTTTTGAAAGTTATTTGAGTTAGTCATTCACGCATATTTTAATTGTAGCACAGGAAATCATCTTAGTTTAGCTTCTCTCATTTGACGGACATTTAATAAGGACAAATTTATTTGAAGATGTTTTAGCTCTAATCTTCTTGTAGGCCATTCAATTGACGGATGAATGAGCAGGCGATGAGCGACGCTCAAGAGCAAATGACGGGAGAAGTGCCATTCTCCGGAGACAATGCACACCTTTAAGAGGAACAACAAAAATTGTTGATAGCGTGAAGAGGAAGCAGGAGCTGTTTGGAAGGGAGATAAAGAAGGGGCATTAGAGAGGAGAAGGAAGAGGTACAAAGTGAAGAGGATCAGTGTGGGCTTTGTCAGTGCGGGGGGGGGGGGGCTCTTTGTGGGTAGGCCCCATTGTGTCTGTGGGTGGGGCTTAACGCGCCTGTGGAGAGTGGGTGCACCTAGGTCTGTCGCGGAGACAATCTTCGCCCGTGCTTCGAGTTGCTTCTTCTTGAATGCTGTACACCTTCCGATACACCTTGTACTTCTTGCAAGACCATTTACAGCTCAAAGTGGGATAAGGCACCTGAGATTCATTACCCGTCGAGTGTTATCTCACAGCAAGTATAGCGGTCGAGAGAAATATGAATTTGATTTACTTTCATAAAGTCTTTAGGCCCAAAGAACAATTAGAATACAAACTCTTTTTTTATACGGCGTTTTCATCTTTGAAGGACCTTGATCGGCCTCCTGTTGAGATACATCAAACTAGTAGGGTGAGCTCCACCCTGGGCTGGTATTTATCAGGGAATTAAAGCTGGCCATGTGTCATGTGTGTTTAGAATGGGGTGACTGCCTGTAGATAACCGCTCTCTCCATGACCGGTTAGCATAAGAGGAGGAAAAAAAACATGTGGACAGCTAATAAATAAATAGAATGCTGGGCTGCTTAATCTAAACATTTTTCCCACGTTTCATTAAACATGGATAAAAATAAGAGCAAATGAAGAAATTTAATTTTATATACACTTGCACACACTTATTACATAAATAAACGTATTCGTACACATAACATGTGGATTATTAAGGGGTAGAGAGTCACCTGCACTATGCAAGCCAACTCCTTAGTATAAGAAAAGACTAAGTTTACCTTAGGTTATATAGCCGTCAAAAATTATACATATATGTTTGTATGTTTATATATATATATATATATATATATATATATATATATATATATANACATGAGTTTTTTGAAACCGTAGGGTTCGTTAATGGTAAAAATCAGTCCAGGAACGGTTCATATCATATCTTATTATCTTCGCTATTACCAGTTTTACGAAAATAATGTTTATAATAAAATCGGTGTAAAATAAAATATTTAAACATTAATGTCCTATAAACATTTCTGTATTTATTTTTTCTGTTTTTTTAAGTGCTGGCTTCCCTTTCAACTACTTATGGTCATAAAGGGTGGGGATGTCTACAGGTTGCCACTCCATTCTAAACATCCATGGATCAGGGCAAGCTATTACTTATCGATAAAAGCCTGCCCAAGGCGAAGGGTCGGGGGGGGGGGTTAGTTGAAAGACTATCAAATTGAGAAAACGCTTCTTTATTTTTTATTAATATAGCCATGACAACAGCTTATAGCATATAATAAGCGTCGAAAGCAATTTTCTATTAGTTTTGTTCATGATGTTTAGAAATGTTGCTCATTCATTAATTTATAATTCTCATAAGACTCCTTGCTGCTTAAACTAAAGGACTGGAAAAGGATCGTAGCTCACAGGGAATGAAAGTCTCAGAAAGAACAACCGTTTAGTATGGGATTGGCCAGGTCAACTTAGTTCTTCAATACCGCCATATGACTTATTATCTATTTTTATAGTTTTTGTGTTTGTATAATTTTTAAATTTTCAGTTTAATTTTTTTTTTAGAATTTTATTTTCAACTAGTTTTCAATAATTATAGCGATTAGATCTAATGAAAAATGTAATGGATACATGTAACATGGTGAGTTTCCCAGATGTAAAATGAAGTAAAAGCCTCCAGGAGGCCTGCATTCACCATATGTGAGGAAGGATTCCAGATGTAGCCGGCGTCACACAGTGAAGATTCATGAAGATCAAGGGTATGCCGTGAGTGGCGGATCCCGTGTGTCGTGGTGGGGGATTCGTAGGGGCGGAAAACGAAGCCGAGTGGGGGGGTCATTTCGAGAGAATTAGAGCAACCGCTCTATGTATTTATGTGTTTTTGCGAATGTGTTTGTGTGCTCATCCCCCCGACGACAGAGCCATCTACCGGCTCCTCCTCAAAGACTGTCTCCAGACCCAATTAAGGCCCTAACGCCATGTAGGCCGACTCGCTTCTCGGAAATTGCCCCTTTATTTATTTATTTCTTCATATATACTTGCTTTTATGTTGTATTAATTGAGTTTTCTTATGTAAGAGAGCAATATCCTGATGGATTTTTGTTCTAAATATTTACTACCCTTTGTACTAATAAAATTAAAACAATCTTTTGTTATATTACAACAAACAAATGACATTTTACTCGCGATTATATATCATAAGTATACTACTTCCTTTTTCGAAAACCAAATCAAAAACACTCAGGAAAAAATGCTTGATACCAAGGAATTTATCTAACAGAAGGAAAACAATTCAAGGCTAATTATTTTTAGCGAATTCCCTGAAAGCAATTTAAAACATGTGAGTTAATACCATCAGTTTGCATTAAAAAACTTTTTGATAATCCCCTGTAGAAAAATCTAACAATCTGGTACACATATGTGTGTGTGTGTGTGTGTGTTTGAAGGAGGATTGGCGACATTCTCGTTGGCGTGAGTATGAAAAAGACCTCCCTGATTGTTTAGATGCGTCGATCTTCTCGTTATATGTATATATATGGTATACAAGAATAGAAGTGAAAAATAGTGTATTGAACATAGAAAAACGTAAAAATACAAGGAGTAAAATTTTCGGGGTGATTTCACGCCCTTCGTCAGTGAGGAGTGAAGGGGTTCCTCACCGAGAAATTCCCCGAAAATTTTTCTTATTGTAATTTTTCCTATCTGTGTTTTAACTACACATTTTATCCCACCTGTTCTTATTTACTATATATACATATATATCACAGCCGTGAGTGTTACATATATATATCCCTGAAAATTTCGCTCCTTCGCTAATTGTGTGTTTTTTTGTTTTTTTTTTTTGTGTGCGCTGCACTCTCTATCCCACCTGTACTTGATTACTGTGTATCGCAGCCGAGAGTGTTTTATTATATATCGCACTTCAATTAGTAAATACATTTCTTCTTTAATAAGCGCATTTTGTAAGCAGTTTGTAGGGATAATCAATGTAAAATTACATTTGATGTCTGTTAGTCTAATGTCTGAATGTTTTTCCTCAATTAAAACAATAAAGATTACATAAATTTATGTCCTCTAAACCATATTTTCCTCTTTACCATTTCATCTTCCGGGTTGGACCGAGTCAAATTGTTCTTTTTTGCCGAGCTTTCGCACATCATGTGATGGAAGATGAAATGGTAAATACATCTGACGACCGACGAAGCCTACGTGAACATATTTTCCTCAACTGATTCAACTATAAATAAAACTTCAATGGATTTCATTGTTAAGCTTAAATACTGATTTTAATGGTAACGAAATATTAAGCTCGATATTTTGATGAATAACATCAATATTATTGAAATTAAAAAAGAAAAAAAAACTATATAAATGAAGTGTAGTATTCTAATTCGTAATTCTACAAATATCCATGAAAAATAGACAAAAAAGGAAACTGTTTAGGAATGAAAATGCAACTTCGGTGTTCCTAATTTACAGTAATTTACAAATAATAAAACCAGATTTAGCAATATTTCCTATAAAAAAAGAAAAAAAAATTATTTTTCAATGATTTTGAGCCTGGTACATTCAACTCAGACCACAAGCCCCCATGATTCGTTCTGAAACACTTAACAAATATGTCTGCCTGTCTGTCGTTGTTGTTTCAATTCACAATTACTCTTCAAAAGAGCTGAGTGGTATTCCTTGATTATTAATAATAAATGATCACGTGAGAATCGAACTCTCTTATTCAACTGAAAATAAAGTTTAGACCCATTAAAAAAATTCTATTTTTAACGTATTTTTACATTTTAGGATATACGTGGGTGGGTTATAAAAATTTTCCAAATTGTTTTGCAAACACTCTACAAGTCTTTCAGTTATAATGATTACCAAAATATAGGCTATTACAAAAACTTATAAAAAACTTTACGAATTCTGAAAAAAGTAAATATGATTTTTTTTAATGCTCGCTGTTGAACTACAATTTATTTTTATTCTTTTCAAAAATAAGGGAGGGGGACTAATTTTTAATTATTATGCAATTAAAATCTCAGTAGAATATATACATGCCTATCCGGCTATGGAATTAACTGAAATATGTGATTACAGTAGAGTGAAAACCACCACCATTATTCAAAATTGTGATTTTTTTCATTTTCTCTAGTACTTTCTTTTAATAATTCTTCGTTAAATTGCTTCTGTGTAAATAACAGTGCAGTATAATTGTAATTAAAATTTAATTTATTTTTAATTTAATGTATTTCTTTATATTCTCCCTATATCAAAGAACAACCCTTTCTCCATTTCAACCCTCTTAAGAACTTCTCATCTAACAACCCTTTTAGCTAATTACTGAATGGAAAGGTGTGAATGTAAGTTTTTTATCCATTCTTTTTCTAGCTACTTTAACTTGCATTATTTTTTACACTCTAAAAGTGGAGAAGTTAAAAATCCACACTAAAAAAAAACAAAACTGTTCTCACAGAATTTTATTTAAAAAAAGAAAAACTTATTTTCTTAAAGATATTTGTATTAATATTACGTATAGAAAATTATTGAAATTCGCTTTCTTTTCAATATATTTTTCATAAAAATTTTAACCCCTGTATAAATTGAAAATATAATTTTACCAATAAGTTAACTGATCATAATTTAACGGTTAAATGTGATATTTATTTTGAAAAACTTAAATAAGAGCTCGGTATGCATTCTAAATAGACTTTTTTCTTGGTATGAAAATATTGAACATTAAAGCTATGTCCCATTTTGTTATAAAAGTTAATTTTTTTTCCTTCACTTCATACTTACGAACAGAAAATATGTGTTTCAGTTAACCCTCCACTCTTAATCGATTAGTTCTATTATACAATATATAAGTCTATGATTGCCTGGTAGATAACATTAATATTAATAGATAACGAACACTAACAGTAGCTAAAAGGAAAGAAAAATAAAGAAAATTAATAAATGCTAAAATAAAATGCAAAATATACTTGTGCCGGTACAGCCTAGTCTGCAGCCACAATAATAAAAAAATTTTGGTCCACAAATTATTAATTTTAATATTTTAATCATTTGATATTAAGACAAGTTGGAAGCAAATTAAAAATATCTTCTCTTAAATAGAGTTTTTATTCAGAATTTTTATATTTGTGACATTATTTTTCGAGTTTCAATATGTTTGATATAGGAAAGTCAGAATAGATCACACACATTACACTGGGGAACAATTTAAAACTCAATTTCTGTTGAAAAAATTTTTTTAGCTGTTTTTTATATATTTAGGCATGCTAATATTATAACTGTTTTTAGTTTTCTTCTATCACGTCTCGTTCGGTTTCTATGTGGGTGGGGCACATGCTGTTCTAGACCTGCCTGTTTAGTCACATCTGTTATATTGTGGTGAAACGTTGTGTGTCGTTAAACAGTATTTAGCATTTCGTTACAGAAATGTACAGAACTAAATAGCATAAAAATTGTTTTTGTGGTATTTATATCCACGTAAATTTTAACAATTTTAGTTCAAGGGAACAGAATAAAACTGGGGACAGTTAGATTTTTTATTCTGTTCCCTTATACTAAAAATTGTTAGAACTATATAGTGTGTTTGAACTGAAACGTTTCTTTATGGCTATAGAGATAGGAGCAGAGGCTCCAACACGTCGAAAGTGCGAAAACAGCCCAGATTTGTTTTGTTATATATGTGGCAGTTTTACCATTCCCAGTCAAAGGACAGACAACAGTACATTTGTCAGACAAGCACATTTTACCTATTTTAAAGTGAAACTTGATGATCAAGATAAAGCATGGACACCTCATAAAATGTGTAAAAGCAATAGTTTTTTTTTTTTTTTTTTTTGCAAATTCAATTCTTTGGGTTATTTTTTCAGTAAAAAGATTTTGATTTCATGTAAGGCTTTTAAAACTTATTTCGATGCCATATCCAATCACACTTTCAAGTTGCCAAAAATGGGTCACTAAAATTTATATATATTCACTATATATTAGTCCAAAATTATCATTTTTAAAATAAGAAATTTTACATATAGCTGTTAGATATAAAACAAAAAACCTTGTTCGTTATTGAGCAAAATTTGACCAATAGGAGTAGGAAGTACCTAAATAATGTCAAGTGTGAGTAATACATTGTTTCTATTTTTTCGATCCAGCGGGTCTGATATTTAGTTTAGCTTAATGAAACTCAACACAGGTTTTTTTCATTATTAAAATATATAATTTAGATGTGAACAAAGAAATCCGACCAACAGAAGTTGGGTAGTTTACCTAAAAAAAATATATTTTTAACTTTACTATTGAAGACACAATTAATTGTTCTTCTTAAGGAATTTCGTCTTATTGCTATTCATTGTGAAATGAAAAGGCGAGTTTATTTTTTAACAAAATCGGACGTCTATGATTGGGGATTGCCTGAAATTTCAAACGGAGTAAAAAATGAAGACAGCATTATCAGAAATTCGGTCTAGGTAGTTGAAGAATTAACAACAAAATAATTTGTAAGCAAAAAAGTTTTTATTTTAGCCATCATTTCGGGCTGAATATAAAAAAAAAAAGTACAAAAATAATATAAAAACATGTCATATGTTATGTTCTAACCAACAATAAATAAATAAAAATGTGAGTAATCGACTATATAAAATTTGTAAAAACTCATTTATGTATTCTTTGTTTGATTATGACATATAGACATGTATCCACATTATTGTCGGACGTTTCTTTTTCACATTCACATCTGATGAAGGCCTGAAATTCAGGCCAAAACGTTGGCTAAAATAAAAACTTTTTTCTATCAGAAATGCAAGGAAATTTAATTAAAAAAATCTTACTACCTCAGCCGGGATAAATAAAAAATTAACGTGGGATTAATTACCACAACTATAATCAGTATTTAAAAAAAAAAAACATTTTTTGGTTACAAATTAGTTTTTAAATTTCAATTACCAGGACTGAATTCCTGATAATCCTCTCTTCATTAAAGTTTCTCGGCCAACAAATTTACTTCCAAAGACAGTAAAAAATGTTTTTTCACTACAGCGGGTATAATATTAAGTTTAGAGCGTTGTATATAGATATTTTTAAATCATGAAAATTACATTCTATACCTTAAGAAGATTATAAGATACACAAATTTGAAATTAGTATTGAATTTTTTAATTCAAGAATAAACTATAAAGGGAAAAAATATTTCTTTGGTGCTTTACATTTACTGCTAGCAAAAAATGTATATGCATACTAAATATAAATAAAAAAAATTATATGGTCAACAACGAAGAATAAAAATTAAATTATAAAAAGATATATATTTTGGGCAAGCACCGACGAATCATAGTCATAGGTGGTCAGATGTGACGAAGGCACAGGACAGACGAAAAAGCAAATTCGCTTTCATAGCCAGCTGTCCTCGGGGTGCTTAAGACTTGAAGGGGATCACAGCCATGTGCTTGTGCAGATCCTTGACTGTTAGTGGGGGTTCCGTTGTAAAAATGGTGCTTGGCATCAGGGTCGCCACTTGACCTCATCGGTGGATTGGTGACATTCCGCTGTAGACATCTGTGTGGAATAAGAGTATCTTACAGAACAACTATATCTATCCTAATAATGTATCCATTTAATTTTATATTATTCCTTTTTTTTCCATTATTTTCTCGAAAAATAAATTCTTTCGTAAATTTATTTTATTCGTTAGGACCTAAGACTATATTTCTATAAATGCAAAAAATTATTTTAAAAATCTATGTGTTTTTGTATATTTATTTTTAATGTAAGTAACATTTAATTCAATAGAGTATTTTTATTTTATTTTATTTGTGATTCCCGTTTCCTTAAAAATTTACCTTACGATTTACAAGATATCAATGGGCAATTCCTATAGCTATAAGATTGATAGTCTTATTTTTCTTAATTATAGAAATTTTGAAAAAAAAATTAGGGTAATATTTTTACAATCGTCAATGCCTTAGAACCCATAGATGATGTATTTTGATTTTTTTACGATTAACATAAAAACGTTGCACGTACATCCGTTTAGGTGACAAACAAAATTATCAGTTGAAATGGGGTTTATATTCAATCCTAAATTTAGTCCAAGAAATGGAATTTTAACGAATTGCATTTCTTATCGTAAAGAGGAATAGTCCTTGCTGTTGTGGAGAAGTGAATTTGAGTTAATTTACCCCTGCAATAAAATTTCGTAGATAAATATTTTAGGATAAATAGTTGGCTGCGTTCTGTCGCGATTATTTAATTTATTGGTTTATTTTGCGTAGAGTAATCGTCTGGATTTAATAGAATAAGAAGTAATACACAACATAAAATATGGTAATACGATTTTAACACAATAACAAATGTGAATTCTTATGGATTATATTTACATTATAATTTTTAGTTCTTAGTAAAAAATTTAAGAAACATTCTTAATGTGATGAATATTCAAATAATGAAAATTAGATGTTCGAATTTTTTCTTTTTAATAAGCAGCTAATTCGCTAACTGTGACTGCTACTTTAGATATTTAACAATTACTCTTCCATTCATAACTCTTTCATTATTATTCATTATTCGTTATTCTTCCATCCAACAGTTATTGTTCCTTTCATTCACCCATCATTGAATATTGGCCTTATTAATTTTATAATATACGAATCATAACGAAAGATGTTCACAAAACATGGCGTATACCCTTCCCATATTCACCATTGAGAAGAAAAATACACACAGGAACATAGATTACAGGGTGTATGTTGATAACATTTATATTCGCAGCCATTATGAATATGGTACATTTAGCTGTTACGTTTTCTAAAATTATCACTGTAGCAGTCATGTAGTTAGTTTCTTAGCTACTAACATCAAACGACATCCTCAGGCCTAACGATCTTTTTTCACGTCAATGATATAAAGATTACAGATACTTTAAAAATAATGTTTGGAGGTAGTTATCCTATATTCTTTGTGGCTGCACACCTAACGTGGTAGAGACCTTTCAGAATTTTTTCCACATTTTATTTTTTATTTTATTTTTTTACCAAGCAAGGTTATTTTAATAACTTCTTTATGTAATGAATTGAGGAATTCAGGTTAGTCCATATTTAAAACATTTTTAAAAAATTTTCGATTCTGCTGGGGAAAAAAAAAATAACTCCTCAAAATTGTTTATATATATAATTTAATGATCTATAATATAGTATTTAAAAAAATATATTTTGAAATCCATCTACCAAACATTATACCTATAACATTATTATTGAACATCATTCTATTAAAAAAAAAAAAAAAAAAATTCAAAATGACTCATGATAATTAAAATATTTAAGAATGAATCTGTAATATTATTAATTAAAAGCAGATTGCCTGTCAAAGCAATTTTCTGCCTTTGAGTCAGCCATATAGTACTAAATATTCACTTTTTGTTTTTAAAATCAACATTCATCTTTATTTCTCTGAGTTTACATTTCTTTTTTTAACGACTATCTACAGGAGCTGACTATTCTAAACGTACATAGCACTGGAAAGCTTATATTTTTCGGTACAAGAGGAGAAAATGGCCCGGCCCGACTTAAATGTACCAAAAGGATTTACTAAGTTTTTATTTGTGTAAACCGCTCCATATATGTTTGGATTTATAATTTTATGTATAAATTAAATAATGGAGAACATTTTTACGTAATTAATTACCCCTGACACATGTCTCCATTTTTGAATCTTTTTAAAATTCTATTTGAGGATTCAGTAACTGTAAAGCAAAGTTATCATCTTAGTTAAGGCCGTTTCTGCTTGAAGAAATCCCAACCATAAGCTGGGCTAAATACGAAAGAACTTACATAATTTCCATCTGTTAAAGCAATATTTTAGCATCTAAATCAGCCTTGAGCTGGTGGAGTTCGCACAAATACACGAACGGGGCCCAGACACAGACAGGACTCGTCCTATTTTACTTCCAAGACTACTCGTTCTCTTCCTTTGAGTCCATTATTTACTCTGTCAATAAATTCAAGAGCGTTCCAAGTGGTTCCGAAGTAGGCCACCAGCACTCTTTAATAGTCATCCTGAGAAATCTAAAAATTATGGGGGATACGTTTTTTTTTTTTTGTTTTTTTTTTTAATTAAAAAAACACTGATTATCAATTTCTATTCTACACATACTTCCTAATTTCAATTTTGAAAAAGGAATAAGGATTCATGGAAAATCAATATATAATAAAGTCAAAATTTTCTCAAAGGGATTATTTGTACACTCGATCAAAAAACAAACTTAATTTCCATCTCAAACATTTTTATTTTATTTTAGGGAGAGAAAATGAAACACTCGCGGCTGCGATATATAGTAATCAAGATAGATATAGAGTCTCTCTTCACTCCTCACTGACGAAGGGCGAGAAATCCCCGAAAATTTTATT
>KZ809748.1:35803-46522 GCA_000696205.2 Oncopeltus fasciatus
GCGAGATCCCCCCCTCATACCCCACCAGGACCGTACCTAACCGCAGCCATGAGGAAGGTATTATACTGTGAAAACAGCTGCCGTTCGCCGAGTGCATGCAAATGAATACCATATCATCATCCCCCCCCCACACACACAAACGCACAGATTTCCACTTCCTTTCCGCCAATCATATTCATTTCTGAGTTATTCTTTCTCATTTACATATTTCTTCCAAGAGCTTTAGCAAGAAAAAGAAATGCACAATATTGTCTTGTTGCACTGGATAAGGCTATGAATAAATAGACGCATGAGTGTATTGATCTGAATATATATGGGGGGTTGGAGGCAAACACCCTTGTTTGAAAGCCAATCTGAAAACTCTTTAATATCCACGCTGAAAAATATTATTGTCAACAATTTTTTTATGTGGTATTTAATCCCACGTAAATTTTAACAATTTTTAGTGCAAGGGAAAATAAAATAAATCTAACTGTCCCAGCAAGGACACTAGTGCGGGGAATTTAATAACTTATCAGACTTGTCCTAGTAGCGTAATTGGTAAATGCACCGGCTCGGATAGCAGGAGATCCTGGTTCGAGTCCTGGGTGGGACAGTTAGATTTTTCCCGACACTAGTGCGGGGAATTTAATAACTTATCAGACTTGTCCTGGTAGCATAAATGGTAAATACACCGGCAGGAGATCCAGGTTCGTGTCCTGGCTGGGACCGCTAGATTTTTTATTCTGTTCCTTTGTACTAAAAATTGTTAAAATATACGTGGGATTAAATACCACGAAAAAAATAATATTCGTAAAATTAAAATTTGAACAGCTTGACAATGTCAGCAACATCGAGCATAAGACGATATATTCGTCGGCCTCGGAGGTTATAGACTGGGACAGTTGGATTTTTTATTCTGTTGCCTTGCACTAAACATTTTTAAAATTATTGTCTATACTTTTTAGTCTATTAAATTTGAGAAAAAAATGTATATTAAGGTCAATATTTAAGAATGTAATTGCGAGGCAGACTCCTTTATTTTTAAATTATAAAACATAATTCTAAATAGAATTATTTAAAATTGTGTTATTAGCCAAACCGTTATTTTTGTTAAATGGAGGTTTTTGGAAATTACGCAAGCTTATTTAAATTAACATGCATTCGCATTCATGGCAAATCTATAGGAGAAAAATGGAGTGTTTTTGACCATGGAAATTATTAGTTGAGAATTTGTTGGGGTTAGGCCAAGATTGGTAAAAAAAATACAATTGACTGAATTTTTTTTATTACCTGTCGACGTTTCTGTCAAGCAGATATGTTCCAAGTGACAGAAACTCTCTTCTCGCATTCATGATAGCCCTGAAAATAGCTTTTATTGTAAGCTGAAAGGTTGGAAGATAATAAAAAATACAATTTTTTTATAAACTTTTTTTCAACCATGACTTAACCTCCTCGAATTCGCTACTACTATTGGAGTAAATATTTTAAATACGATAAATCGAATATTTCCTTTAATTCATATATTAAAAAATAAATAGTCTATCAGAAAAATGTATTCAGAGGTGAACTTGATCAGGTAAAACTGTGAGCGTACATTTCTCTTGGACAAAGGTGTTTAAAACTATATTTTTGCTGCCATAAATTTTTTTCAATAACTACACTTTTTACAAGTAATGATATTGTTGAAAATGTATATTCAAGTAGATTATTAAATATATAAGAAAATTTGCAATGTTTTTTAAATGAGAATCCTCCTGCTAAATATGCAAGAAGAAGAATGTTGACAGACAACACAAATCCTACTATGAGACGTTTAAAACTCCATTTTGTAGGTAAATTTGTACTCAAGGTTGTAGGTGGTACGAAATTTGAAGAAATCTTGTTATTGCTCGGCGTAGGAGTTGACCAAGATCCTCCTCCGCCGGGAAGTTCCACCGTAATTTCCTGTCCTGTCATTCAGAAGACTTCCCTTCTGATCGGGGGAGGATGCCAACGAATGGACAACCGCCGATATAGAAGAGCCTTTGTAAGCAGCGAGTCTCTTCTAAAATAAATAAATGTATTTTTTTTTCTTGGGGAGGTAACACTGATAAATTGTGTTTACACAAGAGGCCATTTGTTAATGACCTAAGCGTGGGATTTCTGCGACATAACCTTAGCTGATGTTATACCTTAAACATCTCTGAACTTGATTAATTTCAAAAACCTCTTAAAATTATATTTATATTTACTTTATTTTATTAGTAATTATTTATTAAAGGATGCGATGGTCTAGTGGTTAGGATACTAGACTCTTAAGTTAAAGGTAAAGTTTCCAGTTTTATTGCTCTAAGTGCACTGCAAGTTTTTCTTATTTTTTTGATTCTGCTGGTAATGACCCAAAGGATTTGTAGTGTCCTCCTAGAGAAAACCCAGCCCAAATTAGGTACCATTCTTACCATTCACACACCGTCTCTAGTGTGCCGTGCGTCGAGAATAAATACATCCTTAACATCCATTTCTCCCTGGGGCCAATACGGCCTGTTGCAGTACTGTTTTTTTTTTATTTGTATTTCATATAATTATTTAATTACTCGTTGCATAATTAGCTTGACATTTAATTAAAAATTTTAACGCGTCATTTTTTACAGTATTACATTTTGCACGATATTTCTACTTGTATCCGCAAATACCGTGCCAATTTATGTAATCTAAGCGACATTTTATTCCGTTAAAAACAGAAATGTCTTCTAATATACCATATCCACAACAAATGAATTTTCTTTAAAAAATTGTAAGTGTAAATTAGTTAAATCTAATTAATTAAACATTTGAATATACATTAAAAATTGTTTATTATTCTTAGAGTAAGCCATTTTTACATATAATGTAGCATTAGAGATGTCANTCGTTCATTTTTCACACTGATGGCCCAGAGAGGTAGCTAATGTTCTTGTATTATGAACTACCTTTGTTTTATGAAGGTCTTTTTTACGAGTGGCGTATCGGGGGGTTAAAAATTCATGGGCCTCGGGGCTTACGTCCCTTGGCGACGGGTGCTTTAGTGCACCATCAACCCGAGCGATCGAATGAACTCTTCCCGCTCATAATGAAAGAGGGCCAAGAACGCCGCCCTGCAGCACGCCTTCAAATTATTCCGCAAGCATTCTTCCGTCGTAAAGTACTAACTGGGCAATCATTTAGTCTTTCTTTCGGTAATTCTGAGGGAATCCCTCAGTTAGCCTCAATGCTTAAGGTCTTTATGCTGCGTAAATTACATCATTTTGGAGCTACTAAAGATGACTTTAGTATTATCATTGCCTCTGTTTTAAGTAACTATTAGCATTTTAATCTATTTTTGTAAGAAGAACAATCCATATCAAGTTTTGCTTATCCAGAAAAACAAAATAGTCTTTTAAATATCTTTTAAATATACATTTGCATGGAGTCTCCTCACTTATTAATGAATCCATATGTCTTCATAGTAGATTATAAACAATATAGGTTGTTGTAAATCAATTCGGAACACAAAAATCTATATCTTATACATTTGAGAATATCGGGTAGTTTTTACAGGAGCAGGGTGTCTTCCTTCTAATCTTCCTTCCAACTCCCGCGTATTTAACTTAAATGAAAACGCAAAATGTTATAAAGGACAGCCATATTTTAATGTATGCAATAAAATTTTAAAATTAAAGAAACTTCGAATACATAATAACAATTATAATAAAGGTAAGTAATACTTACAAGTAAATCTTTATTGTTTTTAAAGTTTATTTACCAATAATTAAATCATTGTAAGTAATTTAAAAATAATGTAAAGACTATTCAGGACTTTGAATATATATTACAATATTTCTTACATATAGCTTAGAATAATACGTACTATACTATATGTTATTTCATATATATTCTCTCTAAAATATTTTGTTATTTTAAATGTTCTAAATTTTATAATTTAATATGTATGTATCTTGTTACATACTTTCATACATGTACAATGTATATACATCTTTAAGGGGGGTTTATATTAAGAAATCGTGCATAGACAAAAAATATATAAAAATAAATACATAATACATGTTCTTGTTTCTTTGAAATCTAAAACATGTCACCCAATGGTGATTAGTTTATTTACAAATCTGCTCCCAGTAGATTTCAGTAGTGTATTATTAAAATGTGAATAACTTGAAAACATTCACATTTAATGAATAATTCAAAAATGCGCGATACATTTAAACTTTTTGAACAATTGTATTCTGAAAATACAGTTAGTTAGACAAACAGTGAGATAAATATAGCAGAAAGGACGTTGACATATGGAGTGGGAGAGAGCTGTACACGGAAGAACTGTGACATCGAAATAGCAGCTACTGAAATAGCAGTGATAGTCCTGTTACTTCAATACAAAGGTCAGTCTCCCAGGACAACACTCCTCTGTCAGAGCGCAGTGAGACGAAGAAGGTGTTTGGACTCCTTCCTGATTGCGTGACAACATACACTGGTAACGGTTCCTGAAGAAGACCTCAAATTCAGACCGACACGTTGTCTTCAAAATAAATAGGTTAAATAGTTACATTTCTATTTCAAAACCTATAGTTTCCTTCCTGACTGTCACTAAATCCATATAATGTTCTCTAAGATCATCCCTAATTATTTAGTTTAATTATATACTTTCGTGCGGGGAAAAATAATTGCATAAGTTGCATCAAATATTCAAAAACTGATGGCAACTAAAATCCCTATCTAAACTTCATGAAATATGCATTTGTTTGTCTAAGGCTGTTACTGTGGACCCAGCTTCCACAATAATATATTTTTTTTAAATATTTACAAAAGTATTTAAATGGGCAAATACGTATGCTAGGTTTCTTTTATTTTAATGGAAAATTTTGAAAAGATTCCGTGGAAGCACAATTTTAAACTATTTCATTTTAGCGCATTTCCTGTAATAAAACCTGATATGACTTAAAAAAGATTAATTATATATTTCATCTAACTCGTGTAGGAGAAAACAAAAAAAAATTATTAAATATATACAATTGACTGTATCTCTCGAGCGGCAACATTTTTTTAAAAATTAATGTGGTAAATTTAATGTTTAAATTTTATATATACTAATAGATGAATTCATTAATGGCTGAAATTAGTCATGTGAGAGTGGCGAGTTAGAGGAATATAAAATTAAAAATCGTTTATTTTACATTTTTAATCCGAGCTCGGTTAATTAAAAAAAAACAACATAAAAAGTGTAAAATTTTAATATCTTACAGTATTATTTTAAAAAAAAGAAATAATAAATTTAAGACGGAAGCTTCATGCGATGGGTGAACCCATAGAATTTTAAAATATATAAATCAAATTCCATATTTAGGATTTCAGATCCTTGGAGCAAATCAGATTTTTTAATCAAATTGAATAGTTATTCTAAATTATTAATCATTATTAATAAAAAAAATTTAATTCCATTACAATCATGAAAAATTTATAAAAATAAATAGGTTTAGTGTGATAATCATCCGTATTTGTATTCTAAAAGATGTTTAAAAAATACACAAAAGAATATATTTGTCATCAACCTAGATGGTTGAGTGTCTCCCTCCATATCATCATCCTAAGAAGAACTGCCTGCTCTTCAAGTTAAACGCTTCCCTTTTTTTATCGTTCCTCCAATTAGTCCTTTTTGTGCTTATTTTGGTTTTAATGTACGTTACAAATCTGACTTTTCTGATACATGTTTAAAAAAAACAAATATTTCTTATTGCAAAATAAAAACAACATGAAAAAGTTAATACTGATATACACTTGTTAACTGAAAGTTCATTTTAAATTGCTAAAAAATTTTCTAGTAATTGCATAGTTAGCAGAAGCAATGGACGTTGGCAGTGGAAAGGGCTGGACTAGCGGTCTGTTCCTCGTTCATTTTTCACACTGATGGCCCAGAGAGGTAGCTAATGTTCTTGTATTATGAACTACCTTTGTTTTATGAAGGTCTTTTTTACGAGTGGCGTATCGGGGGGTTAAAAATTCATGGGCCTCGGGGCTTACGTCCCTTGGCGACGGGTGCTTTAGTGCACCATCAACCCGAGCGATCGAATGAACTCTTCCCGCTCATAATGAAAGAGGGCCAAGAACGCCGCCCTGCAGCACGCCTTCAAATTATTCCGCAAGCATTCTTCCGTCGTAAAGTACTAACTGGGCAATCATTTAGTCTTTCTTTCGGTAATTCTGAGGGAATCCCTCAGTTAGCCTCAATGCTTAAGGTCTTTATGCTGCGTAAATTACATCATTTTGGAGCTACTAAAGATGACTTTAGTATTATCATTGCCTCTGTTTTAAGTAACTATTAGCATTTTAATCTATTTTTGTAAGAAGAACAATCCATATCAAGTTTTGCTTATCCAGAAAAACAAAATAGTCTTTTAAATATCTTTTAAATATACATTTGCATGGAGTCTCCTCACTTATTAATGAATCCATATGTCTTCATAGTAGATTATAAACAATATAGGTTGTTGTAAATCAATTCGGAACACAAAAATCTATATCTTCATAGAGCTTTAATTTATTGATTTAACCAAAAAATCAAATAGCAATTATATTGCATCTATATTTCATGCCCCCTCCCCTCCTCCCTAGAGGTCAGTGCTTCCTGACAACGTAAATAAATATTGCAAACTAAATATTTTTTCTAACCTTTCTCTCAACAACTAATTATTATCATAGTGTCATGTACTTGTTCTAACACCTGACACCTGACACTGATCACTCTTTTATTTCTCCGTGTGAGCTGGCCTATGAACACACCAGGCTTCACTGACCCAAACAAATTAAGAATTTAATTTTGTTATTAATATTTTAGCTAAGCTTAAACCCAAAGTACTATAGAAAAGCAAGAGATCTAAAATGGGCCGAGACTATAATAAGATTAAAGGGCTAAAGCAGAATTATGGAGCTCTGAACCTCAATGCCTTCACTTAACAGCAACCTATCGATTTTAAATTAAGGGCGTGGAGTCCATGTAACTTAAAAGGGAAAATATTATAGGAGTAAACGTATTAGGAGTATCTCTTCGTACGTATTAGATAGCTTGTACAGTTGATAGCTAAGTTCCTCAGACGTTTTATCTAGAAGTATTTTAGCGAATTTTTTCGAAAGGTAGTGCAGTAATGTGAGTCTTTTTTTAAACATTTTTTTAAATATCCATATCTTAGGCCCAGCTCAAATATTGTCCTTTTTAAACACTAAATTTTTTTGGAATATGGACTTCAGCTTCCTAATAATGGCAGAATAGTCTACTTTTGACAATAGGTTCTAATTATATATTCGCGAAAAGGGGTCTTATCTCATCTCTGACACCACGCATAAACCATTCATGAAATAAAAATTGTATCTCTCATTTTTAAAGTAGAGTACCCGAGGAAATATTTTTTCTAGTTGTTGTAGAAGAGAACAAAATATAAATATTTTCTACTAGCTCCTTTAAATTTCAATTTCATTTATTTTTCAAATAATCTGAAGCCATCTTCATGGTTTAATTTCCATTTTTATCCCACATGTAAAAATAAATGAATATATATCAATGAATATATGTCAATATATATATANTTTCTGAAAGGTGAAGAGAAGTGGACGAAGGTGTATTGCAGGAAAAAATATTGTATATGTATATAAATGTGTGTGTGTGTGTGTTTGTGTACTTATAAAACTAAAGGAAGACCAAAATTCTAAGATGCTATTAGTGCCATCAGTGTTTATTATTGTTATTATTATATTACCATTATGACCTCCTTAACTGTTAGTTGCAAGCAGGTACTTCAATATATTTGCTAGTCTAATAGTGATCTATTATTAGAAAACAATTTCGATTACTTCTTCTAGTAGACATTATTGCAGTCTACTTGCCTTACGAAAAATACAGTTTACTGGATCTCTTAAAAGTGTCACCGCTCCAGAAAAGGGAGAACATTTTATTATTAATTAATCAATCTTGAGCCCTAACTCACGAACGATCTTTAACTTTTCTAGCTTTTATGTCAGCTTGAGTGAGTGACTAAACACTTTACTCAGTAACAGTTCCTTCGCTGAGCTGGAGAGCTGAGCTTGACTTGCGACGTATTCGCTGCCATCCTGTTTGCATCAGACTGCTTTTAAGTGCATTGTACTTGAAGACCCTCCAATAATAAAGCACCTGGCTGACGGATTTACAAGGAAAATACTTTGGTCTCTTGTTAAAACCAAATCACTACTTTGTCTTTCTGAAATTGTTTAAAAACATTTACAATGGCCATTATACAAAATATATGAATGCATAACTTTATGAACGCAGAATCTGGGGTACCTTATTACTTCTTGGCATCTTTATAACCTGCCATCTATATTTATTTGTTTTCCAGGAGACTACTGAATTGTTCCCGACTGTTCTCGTTAACTGTAGGAATTTCATCGCGGCTTAAAAGCTTGCCGACTTGTTGTTAAAATTTTCTGACTTCATTACAACTTCATAGATTCTCACTATTCTTGAAGCTTTTATGTTCTCATTCATATTTTTTGCATGGTTAAGGCAAAAAGCAATATGAATACAAATCAAAATTCTAGTTTAAAAAAAATAATACTCATATGAAATAAATAAAAATTCATTGAAAGTTCTTCTTTAAATAAAGAGTGAGGAAACACTTATTGGGGAGCGGTAATGCTGGTTGTTGTGACATCATACATTCTTGTTGTCCCACAAAATGTGTAAGGTTGTCATTGCTCTATGCTCTTTGATTGATCAATGATAACCTGCCGAGGGAATGTTACAGCAAGGTTGCTCACAATCGATTATTCGACAAGAAACAGTTTGCCGGATGTTTATATTGTCATATTTACCTCTTTGTGGAAGGTATCTGAGTGAAATTGGGGCTGTTCACAGAAGGATTCTCTACTGCCTGCTGGGAAGTTCTTTTCATTGATTGCAAGAGTAATTATGCAGCATGAGGCAAGCCCTAGTACAGATTTATTTTTTTAATTTTTTCTTGTATTGTGGGCTGTTGTGCTACTTGTTTTTATTTTTAGCACCTGTTAATAATTTAACTCAAGAAGTTTTGTTCAGCAAGGAGTAGATCTCCTTGTAAAAGCTTTTTAAGGGAGAAATATACGAATTTAGCTCTTTCTTCGCGGTTGGTTTAGAGGAAAACAAGATAGCGACCATCCATTTTGCGCACATTATTTCAATTTAAATTTACTCTTAATTATATCCATTTTAATTATAATAAACTGTTTAGAAAACGCAGGTTCTGAATGATGGACTTATACCCTTGGACTAATTGGTAGAATCCGGAAATATATACTATGTAATGGGAACAATCTCAATTGTTAGATTCCATCGGTTTTCACTAAAAACGTTTTTCCAGTCTACAAGTTTGAATAACTCGATTTCCCCTAAGGGAAATATTCTAATAGTTGCATGATAATGATGATAAGAGGGTAAAATGCACTCGAGATTTGAGGAGTTACGTTGAAGGGGAGGGGGGCGGTACTAACTACCCCATAAGTAGCCAATGGCAGAAGCAGTAGTACTAAACACTTCTAATTGACGGAACCCACCCTCCAGGCGTAAGAACGCCGGGTTTGCGGCATTCGTTAACGCAGCGTTCACAAAGGAGCCGCGGGTAGCTCCCTTGCCCACCCGGGGTGCACTTCCTCACACCTACCGTACATCTGCCGCCCCTAATGAGAAACCCCCTTTGCATTTCAATGGAACTTCCACCCCACTAGGCGCGCTGCGATTGGTCGGCTACATTTCCTATGTGCTTAGCGAAAATCTTACTAATAGGCAACATGGCTTCCGATTATTTATTGTTAAACTCTCCTTTAAATTATCTGCACATCACAGTATCCCTCTCGCTTGGGAGTTCGTTTGTATATGTTCCATATATACTACATAACACACATTTATTAACAATATTGTTAAGAAAATAATACGGCTATTATGCTAAATTTAATTAATAATTAAAAAATAAATAAAACAAAATTAAAATTTCAAATCTTAAAGAATATTTTAATACGAACGTCTAACACATAGGAGCTTCAAACTAAAAGTGTATTCCCAATAAATCAAATGTAACTAAGAAAATTTATCTTACGAGCCGTGGAAGCCAATGAGCATAAAATGTAATACCATTGAGCCTGACTCTAGACTGACCGGGAAGAAAGAGTGAATGAACAGCTCAGCTGAAATATTTAACTTTGCATCTTTTATATTCTATAAATTTTCGTAAATAATATTGCAAAGAAAATACAATTATTAGTAACATAAGATTAGATGTTCACGTAGGCTTCGTCGGTCGTCAGATGTATTTACCATTTCATCATAATAAATTCGGCAAATAAGAACAATTTGACTCGGTCCAACCCGGAAGATGAAATGGTAAAAACATAAGATTAACAAAAAATATTAAGATCATAATTCTTGCTCGTCCTCTAAATTCCCTTTCTTCGTGATCTGATGTCAATGAAAATAAAAACTTTTCAATCATATTTGCAAATAATAAATTCGATTTCTATATTTTCTAAATAAAAAAGCCAACCGAACCCTTTGGTATTCAATTTTTTTATATTTTACAACAGTAAAAGTTTTTTCGTATCTCAAATAGTATTGTCGATTATCCAATTTGGCCTACCTCTAAATGTCTTTCTCTTACCCGATTTTAACATACTCATTCAACGGTTCACAAAAGGAAACACACACACACACATATAAACACACACATGCTC
>KZ809748.1:47686-63891 GCA_000696205.2 Oncopeltus fasciatus
TTTTTTTTTTTTTTTTTTTTTTTTTTTTTTTTTTTTTTTTTTTTTTTTTTTTTATCCAAATATAAACCTTCCCAGTCATAGATAAAAAGTCTTATGAGGGATATGCAAGAAAACAGAAACTGTACAATATCCGAAATATTCTAATACATGTTACATAATTATAGCTAATCAATTCGTATAGTGCAGTTGTGTACAGATTAATCATAAAGATAAATAAATAAAAGATAAATTAAAAAAAGTGTATTTCTTTAAAAGATTATCTGCCAACGTTTCGGATTACATTGTAAGCCATCTTCAGGGCTATCATAAAGACGAGAGGGGACGTCCGGTCCCTAAGTTTACATTTCCACGACACACCTTTTTGGATCTACCTTGACCGAAGCCCAACTAAAATCATCTAATAATTAGAGGTCAACTTCTAGTTGGCACCCTCTGAAGTACTCGAAGCCAGGAAAGACCCATACGAACATGCCGTAACTACAATTTTTCACAGAATATGTTGCACAGTCTGTAAAATCCCAGAAACAGCTGGCTTTACAGCCCTAGTCGAGTTAAGTCCTCCTTAAGGTGCTCTGTAGAGCGTAGTATGAAGGTCCATTAGTAGTTACTCAGAGCTCTTACCATTTCGCATTCAATAATACAAAGCGAGGTCTTCAGGGTGAGGTCTCTTATCAAAGGACTTCTCAAGATTTCTTACCCTTTTTTAATTCCCTTATCACCTATAAACTTAATTTTCTAAAATTTATTTGATATTATTATGTATTATGTAATCTCCAATCACTTATTATGGAATTCTAGTTTAATTGGGCCTGTCACATTAGTAAAACATAAATTAAATTCAATATAATGCCGATTTTTTGCATATTTTAAATTCATTATATTTTGGTAAAGATTGAATTAGGTGGATATTTATTTTACAGAAGGATCAAATTGAATTATCGTTAAAATCTACATTAACTATCAAAAAATATTTTAAAAGAAGACATAAAAAACCATTTTCAATTATTCAAGTCATAAAATTTTTTTTTTTAAAGGTACACAAAAATGTTATTTAAAGATTGACTTGAATGTTTGAGCACCACCTCCAATTTTTCCTCCAGATTGGCTTATTGTCATTCTCAGGGAAATCAGCTTTTACATTCTTAAAGATTTTAAATATTAATAATATTATATGCATGATTGTTTTTGCCTCCTAAGCCTATTTTGTAGTTTATATATTGACCTTAATAAAATTGATGGAAAATATTATTGGTTTTAATCCAATCCCCAGTTGGACTTTTACTTTAATTTTAGTCAGAATTGTAGATATAGTAGTATCTTGGCTTATTTATGTTTTACTGAAAGAATTAATCACTTTTGGTCAATTTTTGCTATTGTGTATATCATTCATTACTTTCAAAAATAATTTTAAAAACATTTCAATAGTAACGTTATATTGACGTTGTATGTTATTATATTTATAGCTTAAATGTATCCAGTGCATTTGGGTTTTTCACTGAACTATTTCTTCATATTTTAAGAATTTAAAACCTTACGATAAAGTTGGAGAAAGAAGAAAAAAAAAAATTGTAATAAAATAAAACCGAAGAGAATAGCGGGTTGTAAAAAGGAAATTTTGTATTCCCTGATAAGGATAGTGGGGTTATTCGAGACAGCCGCGCCGAAGATGATATCGCTGCGGAGGTTCGAGCTCTACTGGAGAAATTACCTAAAAGAATGCGTTTGCCAACACACAGACTATAGAAAAATCTGGCGAAAACCATTCTACGCTCTCCTAACAAGCCATTCCATCCGACCATACCCCCGTCCTCCCCTGCATCTGTAAAAATAGATTCCTTCTCTGCTGGAATAAAGGTGTCGCAACCCCTGGTTATTTCCACCATGGATTAGTCACCGAATGAAACCATTACTTCCACAGGGACAGGACAAGTGTGAGAAAGGAAGTAATGGTAACTAGAACTAGGAAGTAATTATATGACTAATTTTATATGTTTAGTTCCTACAAAATTAGTTATATTTCTTATAGTTTCTACTTATATTTAAAAGTTATGCTAATATTAAATATTCTGCTAATTCGCAAATATGCGGATTCGTTGGGGTGTAAAAATATTAAAGATAATTTCTAAACAAAAAAACCACAAAGGGCCTGAGATTGATCCATGAGGAACCCCTCTGTTAGATTCCCTATATTTAGCAAATATATATTTGCTGTTAGGGACATTATTAACTACTAAGGCTTTATTTTATTTTATTTTTTTACGTTGCTTAGAAATAATTTTGAATAATTTCCTCGGATACTATGATTACATAATAATAATTAAAAATCTATAAGGTTATTATCACTACCAATGAATATAGAATTATCATACCTTCTATAATCCGTCTTCATTGGTTTCTGCAAACAATCTTCTGTTGGCGAGCGCTTTTGGACATTATCCAGTCTCCTGACCGAATACATGTGTTCACTTTCACAGTGGAGTGACAGTGAACACATGTATTCGGCCACAAGGATGGACAATGTCCAAAAGCGCTCGCCAACAGAAGATTGTTTGCAGAAACCAATGAAGACGGATAATAAAAGTTATGAAAATTAAGAAACATTTAATTTATCATGCCAAATAAATGCTTTCGGTAAATCAACAATAATGGCTAAGTCCATCTGCCTTCTATTGACCGTATTAATATTTGTAATTGGTATTGTCACCTCTATTTATATGTGGTGTATATTTTTTCGAAAATTCAAATAAATTTACAGTTTGTATATTGATTTTGAAATATTTTAGAGTGGTTAGGTAAAATATATCAGGTAAATCATAGCTTGGGAAAAGTTTTACTCTTCCAATTTGAAAAAAAGGAATACTTTTAAATATTTATTTCCTGAGAAGAAATGTTTTTCAACATTTTTCTATGTTTTTATTTGGAGGGTTGGGGTTTGGGGGGGAGGAGGAAGGCACTACTAACAAAGAAAGGTGTTAGGAATAGTTGAGAGAGCACTCTGGACGATGCTGCATGTGATTGGCCCCCGCCATATAACTTCAGGGGACTTGACCTACATCTTCTTATACTGTTGGAACTGGAGAGGTGTTCCGACTTAAAACTGATAGGTGAGAGCAGGAAGCCGTATAGCTGTCGGCAACCCTTATCTTCGCCTCTTCTTTTTCTTGGGGGATTACTGACCACTCTTCAGAGGCTAGAGCTACTCAAATCTTTTCGGCTTAATCAAGGGTATCCAGTCTCTCTTTATCATTCTAGAAAAACAATATAAAATTTATAATTATCATTAGATTCGAGACATATATGTAAAAAACATTTCAAAAATATAAGACAAAATATCAGGCACATTCAAGCTCAATACCTCCTAAAAACTGGATGGGTATTATTTCTTTCTATCTCTTAAATTCTGTTTGAATGGAGATTTATTGATTGTAGAGATTATTAGTACACGTTTTTCTGTTGGGGTTCGGTCAAAGTTGATGCAAAAAATACTACTTAAAAATACGCTTTTATTAAAAAATCTACCTTTAATTTCTATCTTTTAATTTAGTTCCACCTTAATCGACCCTCCCCCCACCCAAAAAAAAATCTATCTCCATCTCCTACTCCTCGCTTTCAATTTCTCTTACATATATACAACTTTCGTATTTTTCCTTTAATTTTTTATCACCTCCTAATCTTAATATCACTATTTTCATACTTATTTAATATGAATTTTTATTTAAAGGACGAAAATATATTTTTATGTTTAGAATAACAATTGTTATAATTCATTGTTAATTTAATGTTTTGCTTTTAATGTAATTAACCTTGTAATCTCTACGATTCTTTAATTGCTTGTTATGAACTTTTAGTCAAAAACTATTTCGCCTTATTGCACAAACTATTATAATTGAGATATCAAAAATCTTATAGCAATCTACTCATTATTTCTAAAAAAATCTACTTATCGTTTCTAATAAAACGTCCCTATTAATAAAAAAAAAATTTAATCCGAACATATTATAGGTAGCCATTGTAATTCTATGATAGCTATGTTTAAGGTTTTTTCCCCTTAGTGCTAAAGAAGAAAGTACCATTTATAAGAAGCCACTCTATTATAAAAAAAATTGTGGCATAAGGCAAGAAGCAAACTAGAACTCACATCCCCAAGCTAGTGAAACCTACAAGATCCTCTTGACTGAGCTAATTAAAACTATAATTGGTTTTACAGCTTCCATGAGCCACATTTGAGAAATATCTTTTTATATTGGAACATAAAAAACTATTCAATTTTTATTTTTTTCCCTTAATTTTAGCGGATTTCCCACAAGAAAACTAAGCCCTTCAGGTTGGGACCATATATATATANGAAAACAAACTGACGCTCTACAAAACTTTACTACGGCCAATCTGGACTTACGGTGTAGAAATCTGGGGTGCTGCCAAGCCTTCCAACATCCAAAGAATCCAGTCCTTTCAATCCAAAACCCTGAAAATAATTGCAAATGCTCCCTATTACGAATCCAATTCCTCTCTTCACTACCAATTTAAGATTATTTTTGTTCAGGATCTAATTATTTCCCGCTTCAGCCATTTCCACAGTTAACTGCCATACCATCCTAATCCACTAGCACAGACCTTGTCTTCCAACTCCAACCCCTTCAACCCTCTCCGTCTTCTCAAACGAAGATGGCCCCGCGACAAGCTGGGGACATAGTCTGTAAATAATTTGAGAGTGGTATCACTGGCCACCTTCTCTCCTCATGTGATGGACATTTATTTTTTTTACTATTCATTGCAATCAAATTACAAAATGTTTTTTATTTATTTTTAACAGAATGTAATATGTAAATAAAGGTTATAAAAAAAAATTGTTTTCTACAGCTTTGAAATAAAATTACTTATTTCATCTTAATTCGTATATATTTCTGGTTGAAATCGAATGATGGGAGAAGGTGGGGAAATTTACAAGGAGTTCAAATTTTATAATCGAAATATCTTCATTACTATTTGATTTATAAAAATGTTTATAGTATATGATAGATGTAAAATGTAACTTTCTAACTTTTATGTTCTATAGCATGATAGGGAAGATATTTGTAGAATTTATCTGCGATGATTAAGAGATTCCTCTAAGCAAAGAGCCAAGTTTATTAGTAATTTCTAACATTGTCCTTTTCGGCTCATCAGATATAATTCGTCATCTACTCTCTTATTTGTATTCTTCTTTAATGATGTACCGGAAATGAGTTACGCAGCCCCTGTTTTATAAATAATTTATTTGTATACATTATACATTACATAATTTTAGTATTATATCCTTTCAGTCCAAAATTCTCAGAATAATTGCTAATGCTCCATATTATGTGTCCAACTCTACCCTTTATCACTACTTTAATATTCCTTTTGTCAAAGACTTTATCTCCACCCGCTTAAAGCTCATCCATAGTAAACTTCCATTTCATCCTTATCCATATGCCCAATCCCTGTCGTCAGACTACAATCCTCACAACCCTCGCCGGCGACTAAAACGGAGATGGGCTCGCGAACTCCTTGTCCTTAATGCCTTTTTAGGAGTGGTATCGATGGGCCACTTCTTCCTGCACAGTGTTGTTCACTTAATTTTTTTTTAATTGTACATATATCTCTCTCATCAAATTACAAGATGTTAACTAACAGAATGTAATAAATAAAGATTTATTAAAAAAAAAAATTAAATGAACATTTGGATGAATATTGACACAACTTCAAGTGGAATTTAAAAATTTTGATGTGGAGGACTACTGTTCTGAGTATTTCGAGGTGATTACAAGAGATTTAGAGCATTAATGCCCCGTTGATGAATATACGTATTGATTTATTTTACATATTTAACAAACGTATTGATTTTATAAACTATATTTGTTTTATTTATTGTTTATTTATATGAATTGAAAATAATGAGCTAATAGTTTGAGAATGACTTCCCTAAATGACTAGGCTATTGATTTTTGAGTACTTGCCATAAGTTCTTTGATTGTTTACTGTTAATTTCTAGGATTTTTTTATAGCTTTTGGAAAATTCTTGCTACCATCTTCATAAGCAGCACATACTACGGTATGAGCAGCACATACACGTATGTATGTCACTGCCATACATACGTGTATGGCAGTGACTGAGATACTTTACTACACTTTACAAAGGTGGCAAATGGGTGAGAACTCTTCTGCTACAACACACCCATGGGCGACTCTTGTGTGACCAATTCCCAATCTTGTCAAAACCACTTCATCCCTTCTATGTTCCCTTGCAGAAGCTATCAGTGGACGTATGATGCTAGAAATTGTCTTTAGCTTATTGGTGATAACATACTCATGGGGGTGACTCTTGTGTGACCAATTCCCAATCTTGTCAAAACCACTTCATCCCTTCTATTTTCCCTTGCAGAAGCTATCTGTGGACGTATGATGTTAGAAATTGTCTTTAGCTTATTGGTGATAACATACCCATGGGGGTGACTCTTGTGTGACCGATTCCCAATCTTGTCAAAACCACTTCATCCCTTCTATTTTCCCTTATAGAAGCTTCCCATGGACCTATGATGCTAGAAATTGTCTTTAGTTTATTGGTTATAACATACCCATGTGTGACTCTTGTGTGACCAATTCTCAATCTTGTCAAAACCATTTCATCCGTGCTATTTTCCCTTCCAGTAGCTTTCCGTGGATCTATGATGTCAGCAATTGCAATGTAATTATTGACGATAGATGCATTACCTCAGCTATCACTGAATTTCTTGCGGCTATTCCTTTTAATTTTAGATTTGGCATCTTTGGTCTTGAATGTATAACAGTCGCTTTCTTTGGCAGCTTCATCATCTTTTTTATTTCCCTCAATTCAGCTGTCGGAGTTTCAGCTCAAAGACCTCAAAAACAAACAAAAAAAAAATATTAACCACTCTATTATGTATGATAATGCTATGTAATATATCCTGGATTATTGCAGTACATGTTTCTAAGGATAAATAGTGAAGACGGAAAATCATTTTCTGAAAGTATAACTACTTAACTGCTTTCTGATTGGCTGGTAGTTTAGGAGTGTATACCGAGAAGAAAGGACATGTGTTCTACATATGGCGTAGGCCCATCAGTGAAAACGTTTGTGCTTGTTGAGATCTCGCTGAAAATTTTAGCAAATTCTTTTCCATTCGTGTGTGATGCTGTGTCGTGTTTTAAATATTCAGCTAACTGCAAGTTAGTATTAAAGGTGAGGAGCCGCCAAGGCTTGACAGCTGTCTGAAAACAGGGCTCTACCCCAAACTCCTGCAGTAGGAAAGATACTCTTTTGAAAAATGGAGCTTTGTGCATGAGAATTCAAAGTGAAGAAATGTGATTAAATTGGCGCTATAAGTATATTAGATTGGTGAAAGAGGACGTTAGTTTAGATATTATTTTAAAGAAATTAAATAATGTGAATTTTCTTAGATTTTCTTACATTCTTACACTGGATCTAAATGCACATGGAAATATAAAATATAGAGCTACTGCAAATATTATATCTGATATGGTTATGATTTATCAATTGCATGCTGTTGCGTTTTTTGTTTTGTTTTTTGCCACCTTGATTTGCTGCAAGTTCCCTAAGCGTAACCATTAAATAAAAAATATAATAAAACTTCATAGAAATTAATAATTTGTTAAAAACAAAAATGATCCAATGAAAACTAAAATAAACTGAAATAAACCTGAGCAGAGCGTTGCCAGGGTAGCTCAGGGGACCCGTTCGTTCTTGCAATCCTGGGATAGCGGGTTCAAACACCTCACTTATATTTTATTTATAAATAAAAGCTTTTCCTAAGCCATGGGTGTTTAGAATGGAGTAGCTACCTGTAGACAGCCCATCCCACCATGACCCTAAGTAGTTTAAAGGGAGGCTAATACTATAAAAAGAAAAAAAAAAAACCAAGGCGTGTTAGATACAAAAGACTGATCACAGACAACTCACGACTTCATGTTAAAAAAAAGCAGCTAAAATTCGATATTGTAAAAAACATCAATAGCACAGTGATGGATTTGAATATTGTTGAATTGAATAGCCACGTGTTTAGGCGGTGAATTCCGGGATTACCAGACTACATCAATGACAGAACCACCCTCGCGGCTCATTTCTCGCCTCTTCACCCTCTGTCTACCCCCACAGTCCCCCAAGACCGCCTAGTCCCCTGGGAGCCATTCCACGTATTCACCCCTGAGCCACAACAACCTCGGAGAGATGAGGAAAAACACTCAAAAGTAAATAAGAAAAAATAAGTAAATAAAAAAGAGATCCCCAAGGCTTTCTATATCCCAACAAATCATCCTCTTCAGTAAAAAAGTATCAGAAACTATTATACTTACAAAGTTAATGATATACGGAAATCACTCAATGCACAACAAGTAATACTCTGGAATTAATAAGTACTACAACATAATTACTATATATTAATTAAAAAATAATTTAAAAAGTCACAACTTTCTGCCCTGATCTTCACTTGTCCTTTAACCCCATTCTTTTATTGTCTCCCTTACTTTGGTTTTTGCCCTAGAGTACCCTTGACGTTTTATCTAATCAACTCAAGTCTTTTTGCCCTATTCTACCATTATCAACTCAACCATTCTAAGTATATTCTTTCATTAGATTCATAAAAGCTAAATTCGCTTATTTAAACGTCTCAAGAACACTTGCTGCATTACCTATAATTTGAGGTAATTCACTCCTTTTTGACTTTCTAGCGTCTATAAAAGGGTATATAACTGCCTAAAATTAATAAAATTATTGTTAAAATTCGCTCATTGTCGTAACCCTTGCAGCATTAGACGTTTACTAGTAATTAGTCTCAATTATATCTTATTTTACCGTTAATTACGCTGTATGCCACTTTTCTCAAAAATGTTTCTAAGCTCAAAGGTTAATCCTGTTACTAATATATATTCCAAAAATTAGAAGATTTGGAGGAATAGATGGGGGGAGAATATTAGCCCCATCACAGATGTTAAAATACCTATATTCATGTTAGAAAACGTAATGGTTATCTAAACTTTCACAGAAATGTTAGCGGTCAAAGGTCAAAAGACACTCACATTATAACAAGGGGGGGGGGGTTGGAGGGAAAAGGGAAGGTTGGGGGTTTGAGTGCTGGAGGGGAAGAGGGTGTAAGCCCTATAACAGATAATGCAACATGACCTGAAAGATAGGTTACACCGTGATTACAAAGCAGAAAATCGCCAAAAAATCTCTGTGGTATAGCGCTCGTTACACATACACTCGCGGGGTAGGTCGTAATATTCGTCTTCGACGTTCCTCTGTCCTATGACGTCGCCAGCGATGAGACGGCATAAAGGTGCGGCGGGAATCCATGAGCGACGCCATTTTCCACATTTGTGTGTGCCAGAACACATCCTTTTTTTTTTACTTTTTTCTACCCTTATTTACTCTAGACTTTCTACCTTAGACTATTCTAGTTTATTCATAATGAACTTGTATAATTTAGTCATTGTACTATACTCTAACCTAGCATTCTACCGCTCTTTTTTTTTTTTTTAACTTTATTATTAATTACTTTCTACATGTTTTGTATCTAGTAATGTGCTGGTTAATAATCACAGTATAAAATAATCCAAAATTAAGAGTGGTATTTAACCTTCTCCCTAACTTTTTACTATACGACCTAGTTTTCTTAATGAAATTTTGTGTATCACTTCTAAACGTAAAGTGAAAGTGAGTGGATAAGAATGATGGATAAATTTAAATATTAAATGCGTGTACAAGCATTCTTCACTCTACGTTATTGATAGAAATCTTTTTCAAGTTTTTAAGATTTTTTTTTTTTTTTTTTTTTTTTTTTTTTNTTTTCTCTTCAAATTATTTTTATGAAGTGTTGGTAATGAGAAGGTCACGGGGCTATTTCCTATTCAGGCGACGTAGGATGGATAATAAGGATGGATCATCAGGATGGGTAATACTGGATAGAGTTTGGGCTAAAGGATTGAGATGCATGGAAAGGCCAGAGTGGAATTTATTAAAACAGGTTGTAATGATGTCTTTAACTAAAGGGATTTCAAGGTCATTGTGGAGTAAGGCGTTTACGTAATAGGGTGCATCAACTATGATTCTTAGGATTTTGGATTGATAGGACTGTATTCTTTGGATGTTGGATGGTTTAGCAGTTCCCCACAGTTCGACTCCATACATCCAGATAGGTCTCACTAACGTCTTATAAATGGTAAGTTTGTTGGTCACAGTTAAGGTTGACTTGCGGCTTAGTAGCTTGTAACGTTGTCCAAATCTCCTATTTAGTTCCTGTCTTTTGATTTTTGTATGTGTGTTCCATGTTAGACGGGTCTATCGCTCTATATTCAATTCTTCGTACCCCATTCTGCTCTAATGTCCATATCCTAGCCCACCCTAATCGACTCTAGTCTATCTTTTAGATTATCCCAGGTTAATGAAGTTTTACTACCCTTGGGTATTCTAGTTTTGTATCCCAGTCTGCACTACTATTTATACCCTGTCTTCTCTTATCTATATTTCACTTTCTACTCTAAACTATTTTACCCTATTTTTTCGACCCTAAAAAACCCTATATTACCCAACTCAATTCTAGTTTTTCTACCCCTATGCTTACACTCGTCTACTCTATTCTTTCTAACCTTGTCTAATGTATTTTTTGCTCGCTAGTCAGACTTACTGTTTATACCCTAGTCTACCCTACCTTTTGTTGTCTAGCCTATCCTAGTCTACTTTACCTTAGTTTTTTTCCTAAATACTCTAGTCTTTCGTTCTTTAGTATTTCTCTCCCAGTTTGAAGTCTTTCTTCTCTATCATCCGCTCTGGTTCATTTAACTTTTACTATACCATCACAGCCATTTCAAAATTTAATATACTATAAGATAATTTATGTTTAATTCCATATGGGGTTTAAATATAATAATATGATCATACCATTTACTTGTCAAAAAATATAAGTAAACTTAAACTTTACAAAAAAATCATTCTTTTTTTTAATTTCAATAAATTTTACTTGTCCAAAAACTCAATTCATCTAAAACCATTTCCATCTTTAAATGAGTTATCTTTCTTAAAAAAGGTTAATATTATTTTCTGTTTGTCAAATGACACTGCATTTCTGACATCTAGGACGATTACTTCCATAACTGCATTTGCGCAATTGAGTGTTGTCATGCTCCTTTATTATAACTCCCGTGCAACCACCCATAGAAGCGGCTTGTTTTATATTTATGGACAAATGCCTATCTAGGAGCGAGAATCGAACCCAAAAGAGCCAGTGTGGGACACCCACTCGGATCCTCCGGCTCCGTGAGAGCTACATTAACAAATAAGCTTTAAGAGTAACAGTCCAAGTGAGACAATAAATAATCTGCCCTCTCCGTAAATGAAGCACTCATGGCACCTAACTATGTAGTAATATTAACTTGCATTAGGGGATGATAGTGTATATTAATCTGCATAAACATTGTATTCGCCGTAAGCAATAAATATTTATTTTCCCATCAAAAAAATCTCCTTTACAGATTTATCTTATGGAATCTCCTTTGTAAATTTCTTTCTTTGGGTACTGTTTAAATTTTGTACCATGATAAATGCCCAAAATTTCCATCCTTCCAACGTAGGATACAAAAAGCCAGTTCAGAGAAGATCGCGTGTATACTCAAAAATCACAAGATAATAACAACGTTCAGCACGGACAGAAAAATAACAGACATCCTTCCGAAACCTAAGGATAAACTTGGACTTCGAACTCCAGAAATTTACAAGATTTCCCTGCTCCTGCGGAACTTCTTACATCGGTGAAACCGGAAGGACGATAGACACACGTCTCAAAGAAAACATTGCAGACATCAAACACGGACGCACAGAGAGGTCAGCTCTAGCAGAACACTTCGCCAACACCTGCCACCACATCAAATTCGAAGACGCTTCAATACTGGCCCGGGAAAGCAACTACTATCGACGAACCATCAGAGAAGCCATCGAAATAACCAAGAATCCGAAAAATATCAACAGAGAAGACGAATACAGACTGAGCAAAAACTGGTAACCAGCGCTAATTGACAAGAGGATCCAACCAATCAGTGATCAGCCACCTGACTACTCCAGAGACCAGCCGCCAGAACACAGTATCAACCAATGGGAAGGCAGGCTTCGCCCAAGGACCGGACTGCGCCGGGATTATACACCACCTGGGGTATAAAACATGGTAATTATATACCACCTGAATTTTTAAAAATCTCTCTTTTCAGCCCTGAAGAAGCCATCACATGATGTGCGAAAGCTCGGCAAATAACACCAACTTGACACGGTCCAACCCGGAAGAAGAAACGGTAAATACTTCAGAACTATTGTTTGAAATACAGATATCATAAATCCGCGAGTATATTGTTCGACCATTATTCAGAACCACTGTAAGTATATTGTTACATAATTACATAAAAGTCAAAACCTTCAATATAAGCTGGTGGATTCTGAAACAGAGAGGTGGATTAGTGTTTGTCATCTGTGTGCGTTGTACATAAATACACAATTTTCAATAAATAATAGGGATGAAATCTAGGTCGTATGCCATATGGATGACCTAGCCTGAACAGAATTCAGAATACGAAAATTCGGAAAACATGTAACTAACATAGAACTGTTAAAATAGATGAACGCAATACAAGAAGTTTTGGTTCGAAAAAAAAATAACAGAATAAAACTGAACTAGTCGAGTAGCTGAATAGTACTTAAGAATCGGTGGTTCAGTGAAAAATAACTAACTAAACAAAAAGACTAAAGTTAAAAAACAATAAGTCATGGGAAACTTCAACAAAATACAAACAGAAAGACAGTTGAAGACAAAATGCAATGGCATAAATATTTCAGGGCAACTTTCGAATGAAGTTCCACGTGGAAAAACAGCCAATAACAAACAAAACTCAGCAAGACCTCAATAAATCATGCAATTTACCTGCCAAAATGTACAAGATTATTTCCCTACAAATATAAAAAATTCTTCTTGCCTACGTATGTATCCTAAAATATAGTGCATAACGTAAGGAAATAATGAAATTTATTAAAAAATACAATAAGAGCTTCCTTCAAGACAATAATAATAAATTAAATAATTTTTGGATTATTAGGGCGAAGCTTTTTCATCCCTTAAATTATAATAATATTTTATTGTTTTTAAAATTCACATCTAATAGCACTTAGGATAGACAGCAGCATAATTCAACTCACATTTAATAATAAATATACAAATAAAACACATTGATATTCCTAAATACACTTAAGTAGTCAAATTAAAACTTTATGCATAAGAAATATTAATATTATACTTTTTAATTCAATAACAGTATTACAACAAATACTTTTAATAAAACAATATCATTGAATAATAATAGTAATAACAATATTATTGAATTTTCATTCATGTTATTCTAAAATTAATTCACCTATTCATTCGGGCAACAAGGAAATATGGATAAAAGCCATTTAAATTTGTTTTTTTTTTTTTATTTTAAATTGAGTACGCTATGGCGTGTACAAAGCAAAGCAGTTAGCCTTACACTTTCCTCGCCATTGCTTTCATAAATATAAGTTACACAAAATATTTTTATAGAAAATTAAGCACTCGCGGCTGCGATATATAGNCAAACACACACAAATGAACTCAAACTGACACTAGAAGATAAAGGTATAGATGTACTATTACTTACTGAAACACGACTAACTAAAAATAAGAAACTCTACATACCAGGCTACACAACTTACCGAACTGATCACCCAGACGGACGGGCTCATGGTGGAACAGCGCTCCTCATTCGCACTTTCCATACTCATCATTTGATACCTTCCACTCCTACAGACTCCCTCCAATCCAATATATATAACAGATTTGAAGTAAAGAAATTAGGCTTTTCACACAGCCTAAACAGTAATAGATTTTTAACTTATTTCTATTGATCTTAAATCGTCGAATTTTAAAATATGGCTTATTTACTGGCTTATTTGTAGTAAAAATGTTAGGACATTAAATTTTACACTAACTATGTCACTTAAATACAAACAAAAAAGTTTTTTAATAATCCTACATTTTTAGGGGAAACTATATTGGCGTTTATAATATGAATGTAAATGAAGTTATTTCGATGTAAATAAAAAATTAAAAAACTATGAAAGTTATTGTCTTATGAGCCACTTTAGTAAAAAATGGTCAAATTTTAAATTACTAAATATTGGAATTGAAAAGTATATGATGAAAATATTTGCCATAAATCCTGAATCAATGATTCTTTCTTCATTTATTTGGCATCAGATTTTAGAAAGCTTCGCACCCCAAGATGAATTTGATATGTTTCCTTGCCTAAAAAGAAAACTATATATATTTTCATAAAATCTTCTTTGGGGCTTTTGTACCTTTTTGGGACTTGTATCTTGATCTAAGCCTGCCTTCCCAATGGTTGGCTTTAAACAGTTAATTTCCAGAAGTGTCTGTCTGTCTCCTGTTTTCACTGCCTGCTGTGTTAAAATTCTCCCGGACCTGGAGTTGCTCTAATTCTACTTTCAGCCCTGAAGAAGCCACAACATGATGTGCGAAAGCTCGGCAAAAAGCAACTTTTCAACATGGTCAGGCCCGGAAGAAGTATTTATGAATATTTCTGTGGACCATGAAAGATCCGTGCTATTTTCCCTTCCAGTAGCTTTCCGTGGATCTATGATGTCAGCAATTGCAATGTAATTATTGACGATAGATGCATTACCTCAGCTATCACTGAATTTCTTGCGGCTATTCCTTTTAATTTTAGATTTGGCATCTTTGGTCTTGAATGTATAACAGTCGCTTTCTTTGGCAGCTTCATNTCTTTTATTATTGCATTTATGTCAACTAATGTTTATTGCATTTAGTGTGCATCTACATTTTTAATTTATTTTCAAAATTTCTAAAAATAAAGTTTTAACTGATATTCAAATAGTCTGCTGCTCTGTAGGTCAAGATATTATTTATATACCGGCGAGCAGTATAATTACAAAGGGTCAAGCTGTGACCTATAATGTAATAATTATGGCTTCCTGGGTGACATATCTATTTAAATATATTAACATAACGTCCTTCAAGCTACTGACCCCTGAATTGATTTTCAGCCAAGCAGAGCGTAATGCGATAATCCTCTATTAGACCGTTCTCATTCAAATACATAAATATTATTTAAATAATTAATATCCAAGAACTTTTAGAAAAAAAGGAAAACTTTTTTTTTTTTTATGGCATTCATATATCGACTCACTGGAAAACATTACGGTGAAATTAATTACTTAATGAATAATTACTAATGAAGGTAAAATTTATAATTTATTCTCATTTTAACATTATATGTGGTATTAAAAGTATTTGTTAAATCTCTGCTAAAACATCATTTGATTATTCAAATCGAAAATACCTCCAACAAAATACCTTAAATTTGTTTCATATGACGTAAGTTAATGCTGTTAGTTAATGCAATTGGAAACCACAGAGGTATTTCTCTTTTCTCTGTAAGTTACCTGGAAATGTCTACAATCAAATAATGGAAAATAAATTAAAAGCACTCGACAAAAATAAATTTGAAGAGCCAAAGTGTAGTATTAGCTTATATTTTCGGTCCTTTTTTAGGCATGTATCTGAAAGGGTAGTAATAAAGGGTATAATTAAGGGGTTCAAATTGGTTTCATTGACCTGGAAAAGGCTTTAGACAGTCTAAAGACAGCATGAGACGTTAGAAAATAAGAATATACCTCAACCACTCATCGAGAGATTTCAAGCGAATTATGCTCAATGCGGAAATATTGTCATGACTGCACATTCATGGTCGGAAGAATTTTTCACGATTTGACAGGCGTAAGAAAAGGTGATATACTAAGTTCTCTGTTTTTTATTGTTCACAAGGATGACATAATAAAGAGCACCAAGAGAAGATATTTCTCGGAGCACTGAAATTTGAGTCCAATTAAAATCTACAACTTTCTCGTGCTGATAAATGGCCCTGATTGCTAAATTAACAGGTCAAATTTAACTAAACCTAAATAATTAAGTGTCCAAAAGAAATAGACCCAGAGGAAGTAGGTTAAAACTAGAGCCAAAGGTATGACAGCCAACCTGAAGGAGCGAAGGTATGACGTCTATTGTTATGTGTATAATATATTGTATATGATATATTAAAACAATAATATCTAA
>KZ809749.1:29982-50882 GCA_000696205.2 Oncopeltus fasciatus
TCTATATTTTGCATTTTAAAAACATTTTAATGAGACTTTAAAAATATTTCTATGACAGAAAGGCTGTTTGTATAGTATAAAATATATATATTTTACTTTATGGATGAAAGAGATATAGTTTTTCCTGTCTCAAATAATTTTTTTACTTGTGATCGTAACTGCAATTTATTTTTCCTATTGACACCGAAACTGGTCACAAATTAAAAATTATTTGAAATAGGAAAGACTGTACCTCTTCATCCCTAAAGTGATCAATAGTCCTGTAACCTCCATAAAAAATAAATTCACATTTTTAATATATTTCAAATAAATTACTGTTTGTATGTTGGAAATATATTTTTCTTTAATACATTAATTACTAAAAAAAGAAGTAAGAAGGATATTATTTCAGATTTTTAAGACAATAAAATAATGTAAAATTTTCAACTTTGATTCTACTAAACTAATATTGAGAGAGAGAAATGAACGAAAAACAGATTAGAAGACTGCGGCAAATAATGCAGGATAGAAAATAAATAAATGAGATGGAATAATACATTATGAAAAGAAAAACCAGTTGTAATATAGATGGTTTTGATAGGGGAAAATTTTTAAAAGGAGAAGTAAAACAGAAGGATTTTAGAAAGATGGAAAGGAATCCCTCCATTTAACTGTTTTAGATAATAAAAACTACACTGTAAGACTATTTCTGCTCTATTTAGAAACATTTGAATCTATCACAAAATTTTATTTTTGTGAGGCAATAGTTGTTTAATTGCTACTTCTAGACTATGTACTTAACTAAGTCACTGTTGAAGACAGAAATATAAAAATGTAATGCTCTATTTCCCAAACCATAGGGATTTTTAGCCCAGCAGACTGCATTAAATGAAAAATAAGCCTTATTCATACTGTTCCCAACATTTAAAAAAAAAAAAAAAAATAAATAAATAAAGTCCTTACAAGAAACCTACCCCACCATGTCACTCAGTCTATTCTTTTTGTACGATTAAATGCAATTATTGTAATTTAACAGCCATGAAATATAGTTTTGTTAGGAATTTATTAAAATCTCTAAAAAGAAGATGACAATAAAATCTTAGTAACTGTGCTATAACTGAAAAGCTTTACATTATTAATGAAATTGTATTAATGTATTTTCTAAGAAAAGTAAATTAAAACAGCATGTCTTTCTACAATACAATTATGGTTTAGTAAACATTTTAATATCCTGTCATAAAATTGTTAAAATAAATATATGTGTTGTCACTTCTAATTGTTGCACCAAGAATATTTTAAGCCTAATTTATAATTACCCAACATGCATTTTACAATCTCTAAGCTGTATGAAATATTGTGCTTTATTTTTTTTTCAATAATAATATCAAATTACTCTTAAAAAGTTGCTAATTACCTAAATAATATAACTTTTTTCTTAAGAGGATGCACGTCAACTCTCAGCCAAACAACGAAAATGCATATTTGAGGATGAAGTAAAATTGAAGACAGCCCCAAAATATTCATACTGGTCTTGTATGTCTGACTGTAGGATGAGAGCATCACTTGAAAAATGTGGTTGTGTTCCTCATTTCTACCATCGAGTTCGTAAGTGCCTCAAATCATGTAAATATATGATAAAATGCTTTAACTTATTGTTAAATTAATTTCATTTTTCATTCTAGCTGGGTTCCCTTACTGCAATTTGAAGGGCTTGACTTGCCTCTCTAATTATGCAAGTATGAAATTCTCATATATTTATTAGCTTTAAATAACCTTATTGCACTCTGTTATAATTATCTTTTTCTGCCCTTATTATATTTTATCATTGTTTGATAAATGCTGAATGGGATTAGTAATAATTATACTATTATAAAAATTTGAACTAATTTTTTTAATGATTATTTACTTCTCTTTCTAGGGCTTATTTACTTGTTTGTTTACTTTATTTATTGTTATTTACGATCATTAATTAATTTAGAAAACTACTGAGTTATAAGTAAGATGGAACAAAAGTGTCATTATTCCCTCTTATAATGTCTTAAATATTTGACATGTGCTCCTGATTTTTATTTATTGTATTTAAACCTCTTATTTAAAGATAAATTGGTTTTGAAAATAACTTCAATGACACATGAAGAGGATATTTAATTTTATTTAGTTGTTTTTAAACAATCTGAAGCCATTATATGTTAGTATATTTTACAATCCTGAAAATTGCGTAAAAGGCTTATTTAATTAATTTATAATATCTCATGGAAGTATAGGGCACGAACTCCCAAATAGAAAAAATAGCATCAATTTTAGTAAAAGTAAAAATATTGGATAACCCTAGTCAGTCCGACCCCTACAACCTATCCTTGGTTGATTATGTCACTATGCACTATGAGGTAGTCAAATACAATGTTTTGGATGTATACAAACCCCACTTGAAAAAAAAAAAATGTTGGGGGAATGATAGATTACTAAAAGAAGTAGTCAAACTACTGAAATTTTTATCATATTGATGTCTCAAAGTGTGTAATTGTTTTTGCACCAAAAACATAAAGTTTTGTCCTAAATGTCATAAGCCGTTATTATTAATGCTTGATAAGCTTAATCATTTGTAATTAATAAATTACCTTAAGGAAAATTTCACAGTACTTCACTTCAGCTTATATTACAGAAATTGTTTTCTCTTAATTTCCAAACTTTACCTCCCAGTCATGAACATTTGATCCAGGTGACATGTGTCCCCACTCGCCTTCATGATAGCCCTGAAAATGGCTACCAATGGCTTACCTATGCCTATTATATATATATATATATAATAGGCATAGGCTCCTGCACTTTACCAAGCTAGAAAATTTTGACTTAACAGTAAGGTTTTAAAAAGGGCAAATTAACCACAGACCAAGTCTTTACCCTGAGCTTCACTCTGAAAATAGACCAGGAACTCAAAATAGCAATACAGCACTTAATTAACTTCCATAGTATATATGATACGATAGAACTGAACATTCCGAAGCCAAAGGAGAACTAGCCTTGTCCTCCAAGATTGCACATCTTTACAAGGATATTTGTCAATGAGTGAGTGTAAGGTCTAAATTTAGGGATGGCTTAATAGTAGTTTCATCTCCGTGAAGATCTAATGCTCTCTTGATATCAATCTATTTAATGAATAGAAACAGCTAGCTAATCCTCTGATGTANAAAAAAAAAATGTTGGGGGAATGATAGATTACTAAAAGAAGTAGTCAAACTACTGAAATTTTTATCATATTGATGTCTCAAAGTGTGTAATTGTTTTTGCACCAAAAACATAAAGTTTTGTCCTAAATGTCATAAGCCGTTATTATTAATGCTTGATAAGCTTAATCATTTGTAATTAATAAATTACCTTAAGGAAAATTTCACAGTACTTCACTTCAGCTTATATTACAGAAAATTTTTTCTCTTAATTTTCAAACTTTACCTCCCAGTCATGAACATTTGATCCAGGTGACATGTGTCCCCACTCGCCTTCATGATAGCCCTGAAAATGGCTACCAATGGCTTACCTATGCCTATTATATATATATATATATAATAGGCATAGGCTCCTGCACTTTACCAAGCTAGAAATTTTGACTTAACAGTAAGGTTTTAAAAAAGGCAAATTAATCACAGACCAAGTCTTTACCCTGAGCTTCACTCTGAAAATAGACCGGGAACTAATAATAGCAATACAGCACTTGTTCATTGACTTCCGTAGTATATAAGATACGATAGAACTGAACATTCCGAAGCCAAAGGAGAACTAGCCTTGTCCTCCAAGATTGCACATCTTTACAAGGATATTTGACAATGAGTGAGTGTAAGGTCTAAATTTAGGGATGGCTTAATAGTAGTTTCATCTCCGTGAAGATCTAATGCTCTCTTGATATCAATCTATTTAATGAATAGAAACAGCTAGCTAATCCTCTGATGTAATAGTTGAATCTATGTAATTATACTGAATTGAATAATGTTGGATATTATACCGGAAATAACAGATCTAATAGAGGAGTAGTGGTGGCTTTCTGTCCCTTGCAAAGGCTTCAAAACCAGAATGAAAGATCAGTAAGTAAAAGAAAAAACTATGGTTAAGACAATACTTAAGGCTGGGAGAGAGTGTCTAATTTGAACTCTTATCAATTTACAAGAGCATGTGACTGAATTAATTTATCTTAGCTGTCTAGTCACAACTGTAGAAGAAATTCGAACCCACCTCTGAAGTAAGATATTACCTAGGTCAATCAAGATGCTATTGTATAAGACATAGTTTAAGTCCAGTCCTGACCTATTAGTCGGAACCTTCATTCATGTCACCTTGAGCCAAGTGAGTAGTCCATTATTCCAGAAGAAGATGTACAAAATAGTAATCAAGGATCCTTTAATAGTAGCCATATATTCATAGTCATTATGTGGCACATATTTCTCCAAATGGCATAACCAGGAAGATATGCAATATAAAGCGAGAAGATATGAGATTGAGCGAGGCTACAATAGCCAATTGACAAAGTAACCTTAGTTGTGAGAATACCTTTAGGCATGCAGGACTGGAAGGAAGCGGCACAGCTGAGGATTTTTAGTTATAATGGGTTTTAAGAATGATGTTTAAACTATAAATAGCTTCTTCCATATGAGCCTAGGTAGTAGAGTATAGTGAAACAATAAAATATCTTAAATTCTCTGTGCCAATTACTGTGACTTGATTATTTATGGATAATTGCTTTTTATTTACAGATGAACTTAAGAGTTCATTAAATTGCCCTTGTGAGCTTGGCTGCATGAACACAGTTTATGAAGTAGAGAAATTGAATAATGCAAATGAGTAAGTATCTCATTTTAAATTTATAAATAAATTCAGCAATTGAAGCCCCATATGCTAAGTTTCAAATTTCTTTAGCTATTCATATCCATTACATTTTTTGTTTTAAACTTGACAAAACTAAACAAAACAAATTGACAAAAACTGATTTTTTATTGTTTACATAACTATGGAAAATTTATCTTTTCATTGACTAAATAAAATATTAGAATAGGGTGTTTATCTATTGCCAAAAGTGTCATTGAAACATGAAATATAATTTTTCTGCCAGACAACATTTCTATTAACTTTTAAATGAAGTAATGAATAAAACAAATATAATTGCTTTGAAGTGCCAAATAGTCCAGACAATTTTTGGAAAGCTTCTCAAATTCATGATATGTTTTCATTAATAAGCTAATAAATAATCCTGTTAGTTAAAGTTTAAAATTAGAGCTATGAGAAGTGGCAATTTAAATGTCTGAATTTTTTGAAGCTTACATTTATTTAAGTGAAAGCATACATTTTAGAAATTGTAAATTTCCCTTTTATTTTTAGTGTTTAATAAACTTGTACAGTGGATAAGTGTGTTTTAAAATTTGTTCTGTAAATTTATATTAAAGAATATATTTAGGAAATGAAGAGGTACATTTTCTACAAATATGAAAAAAAATTGCAACATTTTCCTCTCATTTCAGAGATGAAGATACTATTGAAATTGGTTTTGTGTCATGGCCAATGGTGCGTTATAAAAGAGAAGTATTGTTTGGCTGGGTTGATCTTCTGGGTAAGTACTAATTTATCTAGCGTATAACAAGAAAGCAGTTAAAAAAGGATTAGCTTATGCAATTAATACAAAGTAAGAAAAACCTAATAAATTAAAGTAACTGATTGGTTTTGAAATTTAAATCACCATCTTAAAATTATTTGGGTTTCAATTAAGAAATTTACAAAAAAAAAGCTATTTCCAAAAAAAAAAATTCTTTTAAATATAATAGAAAAAGACTTGAGATAATATGGTACAATCCAGGGAATGCAATTAATATTACATTCCCCAATAGGGCTGAGAGGAGTTTTGAGATAAGTGGGCAGTAACTGAAAATATATACATTAAAGATAATAACCATAAGATAATGATCATGAAAATATATACTGAAAAATGAATTATTCTTGAGTGGGTGGAGAAAAAGTACATTTGAGATTAGTTAATGTTAGTTGAGCTTGAGAGAGGAGTTGTAGAAGTTAGTGCAAACTCATGATGATGAGTGATGACCTGCTGAAACTACAGTTTACTCAGGATTTGAGTCTGCTGGCTCACCCATCACCCATCTATGTGCTTGTGGGTTGGTTCGCCTAGGTGTGGGCCTATGGTCCTCTCACCCATCTCCTAGCCCCTTGTGGGCTTTGGCTGCTTACTGGACAGCAAACAGAAAAGGGAGAGTCCTCTCAGGAGCTGAGAACTGGACTATACCGGGCAGTTTGAGGAGTAGTTGTCCTTTGTTATCAGCTGAGAGTCACAACCAGTGGAGGGAGTTCAGACAGATTGGGCCATGGCAGCACTTGATGGCAGTGTTTGAGTGAACACACCATACCCACTATATTTCCAACAGTGTAACAGATTACAAAATTCCATGTTCAGAGACTAATTTTATTAATAGTTGAGTGAAGAGTACCAACTAAGAGTGGGGGATAACAGAAATCCTGTCCAACTACTTGCCATCTGAGTTTGACTCATTGTTATAAGTGATACAAAAAAGTTTATGGAATAGAAACTGTGAAATCTAACATTCTAATATTTATTTTTTAAACACTTTTATTAAAAGTGCTTATTACGTAAGGTATTTAATTATTAGCTAGGAATGTTGGAGATCATCCTCTTATTTTAAAACTAGAGCAACCAAATTCATTACGAAATACTTTACATTGTTGTTTAAGTTCCTTAATAGTAGAAATTAAGCAATGGAGGTTTAAATTTAGATTAAATTGAAAATTGAAATTTTTAACATATTCATTATTGTTCGTGTTATGCTAAAGTAAAGACAAATAGTTAAGAATAATGGGAAAAAAATGTAATTTTCTAATATTAAGTTTTATCACTACTTATACTACTATACACTACTTATACTTCATACAATAATGTAACTTTGATGTTTAAACCCTTTACTCACTCTTCTCTCTGAGCAGTCTACAGCCACACTTTAGATCTTGCCTTTTATCCTTCCATTTTTCTGGCTTGTTAAATTAATATTTCTCTTTTCTGTGTTGGTCTTTAATGAAATATGGAAAAATTGCTCAGTTATATTGCTCCTGTGTGACATGCTTGTTATTTTTAAATTTCTTAATTTCTTTATGTTATTTTAAGTAACATTTTAGTGTTTTGCAAAGGCACAATTTTATCTGAGGCTGTTAATGGCACTGTTGTCTTCAATCTGATTTTTTTTCTTCTTCTAAAAATCATCTATGTATAAAAATATATATCCTCATATGGGATAGATGATTATTAATAGTATAAGAAGATTAATAATTTGACACACTTATATTTTAATAAATTAAAATTCATATTTTGTTTCAGTTGCATTTGGGGGCATTGCAGGACTATTTCTTGGCTTCTCACTACTTTCAGGCGTGGAAATAATTTATTACTTTACTATGAGAGCTGCTTGTATGGTCTACCAGGATTCAGATACTCTTATAAAGCTTGAGGAAGAAGCTGAATCACAGACATATAGCGATATCAACTTAAGTTTGAAATTAAATAACAAAGCTAAAAAACCTGTGAAACAAAAAGGGCCTGCAAAATTCCAAGAAAAGAAAGAATACATGTATGTCCCTTTTTTGAATTAAATTATGTGAAGTAACAATTCATGTACTGTGTACATATTAATTTTTTATATCAAATAAACCACTTTAAAAATGTATTTGTTTTCATTATTGTAATACTTCATTTAACTCTAAAATTATTTTCCAAGTAACCAAAATGATATTTTATTTTACTTATGTCTGAATGATCTTTTTATACAACCTAAATTTTAGGAAAGTTAATATTAATTTATACGCTGCTTAATATTAAGTCGGACAAATGAAAAAATAGGGAAAAAGAAAGTTTTGACTTTCATTACTTTACTATCAAGCTTAATAAAGTAAGAGAGGAAGTATAGTTATGTAGTATTATAGTATGAATGAATTAAATATTGATAAAGTTATCATTTTATTTATTAATCAGTAACTTCCTATAACCTCAAGCAAAGTGATCTGCTTATCCCCATTGATCTACTCTCCTGCCCAAAATGTTTTTCGGGAGGGAGTCAGGTGGATCTCCACTAATCTAGGGTTGTATAATAATAATATTCATATATTAATAATATCTCATACATCTTATTATATGCTCACCCATATACAAATTGAAACAGCATGATTTATTCGCCTTTGGTAATAGATTTTGGTTATTTTAACTTTTTATAATTATTAAATAAATGGGGAAGTAATATTAAACTTCTGTTAAACTGTGTATAGACGGGACTTACCCAAATATAATTTCAAAAATCATATTTTTAGAGCTTTAACTATATGAATGGATGTGGGATTCAAGATCTTTAAAAGATAGGTAAAGATTTATGTCCCTATCCGCTAATTAAACACCATCGCCCTTCTGTCACATCAACAATTAATCACCACAATCTCTTGAAGTTGTTATAAAATTGTAAGTCATGGTGCTGCACATATTTCCCATTTGAAATTATAGACCAAAGACCATCCTAAATTCCCGTTTTTTTATCCTCTGTTTGAAGGTGTAAGTGTAAGAAAGTCAATCTTAGAGAAGTTGTGTAACCATCATCATACCAATTCTGAAATTTCTAGCACAAATTCAGATGGATTAAAATTAGTAAATTGAGTATACGATAAGATATATCCTGAGTGTACAAACTTTTATTTTCTTATCCTTTGGAAGAATCGCAAAACTTCTCACTACTTGCAGGCGTGGAAATAATTTATTACTTTACCAATCGAACATGCAGCATAGTCTATCAGGATTTAGATTATGTTATAAAGCTTGTGGAAGAAGCAGAAGCACAGACATATAGTGATATCAACTTATGTTTGAAATTAAATACAAAAAGTTTGAACTTTTGAACTGAAGTATGTTTAAAAGATGGATACAAAGATAATAGAATTAGGCATGGATGGAATAAATGTAAAATAACAATGACTGAGGAAGCCAGCATAACAATCGAGTTAGGATAAAGCGGAGGAGAAAAAACTAAGTATAAATGTATGTGAAGGCGATGATAAGTCTCATTTGGAATGTACTATTCTTGGGATCCCAGATAAATAAACAGAGTAGTATAGAAGCAGAATTTCTGAATCGAACCCTATTGACAAACCATAGTTATTTTTCCCTCCAAAAAACCACTGCTGCATTATCCGATGCCTCGAAAGCAAGAATTCAGAAAGTAATTATTCGATCATTACGTAAATATAGGCTTACATATGACTAAAATGTTGGACAACAATTAAAGTCCAAGAGCAAGTACTTTTTAGATTTGAGAAAAAAAGTTGACTTAAGATGATGTCAAATATGTCGTGGTATATACAGAAACAGGGTGCCTGATAAAGAAGGTCGAACACGGGTCTAAATGCTGCTCAAAAAGTTATAGCTGAGTGCACATTCATAATGGCATACAGGTTTTCCTGGGCAGGAAATCTAGTTCGAATGGATCCGAATGAAATACTCCCAGGAATTTTAGTACTCCGTTGGTAAGAATGGCAGTCGTCAACGCGAAATATCTGCTTGGTCTAAGTTATCAGAGGGGAGCAGCACAGAACGGGCATTGCTGGTGTTTTATGCTGGAGTGGAATGTATGTTAGATACAATAACAAATATGTTGGATTAGCTCAACAAATGGGTCGCAATACCGAATAAGAAGAGGAGTATAGGATGGAAAAACAGACAGACACATAGAAAAATGAAATTACTTTCTATTTAGTAATGTACAGTTACTGACACGCTCAAAAATATATTATCTAATTGATTAAAGCAGCAACTTTATTTATTATTTATTCTTATTTTCAATGCCTTTTACATATTAATTATATAAATTTATAGAAAATAGATAACACTTCATAAATATAATGAAGTATTATAAATTATTTATATATTAAATAAAAGTACCAAAAAAATATTGATGTTGTGTGAAGTGTGGATTCGAGGTTTTCTAATCATTTTGTATATGATTAATGACTTTCAACTAGGTTAATTGCAATCCCCAAATACATAAATGAAGTTATTTGAAATATGAAAGGTAATATTGTACCATGTATTTAAAATATTTATCATATTCTAGAAGCGAAAAAAAAATGTACTGTCAGTATCTATATAGGAAGAAATTGGTTTCAAAATAATTTTTCACAGAAATGACTGTGAGACATTTTTAATTAATAGGTTAATTTTTATAGGATAAAAACATATTTTTATGGTTAAAATTAAGGTTGAAAAGTTTAATATATTTTCAGGTAACTCGTTAAAGAAGAAAGTGCTAATATTAAATTAGAATTATGGTGCCGTAGATTAGTTCATTTGGGTTGTCTTATTTGATCATCTGATTTGATAAGTATTATTTTAAAAATTATATTTTAGAAGAAATACCTCGAAAAGCATTTAATGTTAAAAGATGAAAGATAGTAAACTTTTGGAGCTCATTCATGTTCTGTGGAATGAATATCATTACCTTGGCATATTTACTGATAATATATAAATTTTGTTTTGGTTTATTCCTTAAGAAACAAGTCAGAAATTAATGAAAAATTAGTTAAATGTTATCACTTATTTTCCCAGCAAAAAATAGAGCAGGCAGAGAACGGAAGCTTATGAGTACTAAAGAGAAATTCTTTGTTGTAGAAAAAAAAATTAAAATTGAATATACATTTCACTATAATGGTGCAATAAATCCCCTTTCTGCAATAAATGATATGCGATAAGTCATGAAGGTCATTAATTAAATCAGAGTTCCAAAAAAGTTGTAGGGTCGATTCTTTATACAACCTTCTTGGAGTCACACTAAGACAGGTGACAAAATTTTTAGTGAACATTAGGAAGAAAATAAACCAAATCTGGATATTTTAAGTTTTAGGGAGGGCTAGCTATAAACATATACCTAAATAATTGTGACGAAAATGAGATCCAAAAAGTAAAAAAAAAACCAAAAAAAAAACCACTTTGATAGGATAGCTGTATGCTCGAGATTGTGAAATCTTAATAACCTGAAAATAGTTTCAGTTCATATATGATTTTATGTGGAAATTCATTGCGCATAGTTTAAAAATAATATCATTGAAGTGGAAAATCTTGGAAGCTATATTTCTGAAGATATTTATGGTAGTGGAGTATAAAATATCAATGGTTTAGGACAGGTAGCTAATGAGGAAGAAACTGAAAATAAAAAAAGAGTTTAAAGGAAGCCAGTTTGGTATAATGACATAACAGGTTGAAATGGAAGTGAGACCAAGAAAGATATCTACTTCGCTCTTTCTGGTCAGTTAGAAAATAAAATCTATAAAGATAAATCATGTTTCGTAGCAACAGAAAAAAAAAATGGGTGAAAACTATCAAAGAAAATGTTCTGCAGCTTAAAAAATATGCCTGCGATTCGGTGATACACAAAATGCGACTAGTTACTGCAGGTTTTTCACAAAAGGACTCAGTTGAAGATACATATTATTTTGTTTCTAAAAAAAGGTTAAATAACTAATTATTTAACCTTTTTTTAGAACATCTAAATGTTAAATGCAATGTTTTAGACATGTAGACATTTAAGAAATCAGGCAGAAATACAATGAGAATTACAAAAGGAATAGGTAAATTCATATACTGAACCCTCGGGTTATGTTTTACATTATGGATAATCTTATTTATTCTATCTATATTATGTAGAATATTCTATCTATATTATATATTCTGACGTTAAATATGCTAATATAATTTATTAATAATTATGCATTATGAATGTAAAATTTAAGGTGCGTGTTTAGATTAAATTTTACGCACGCCATTTTTACGCCATTACCTGTTTGGTCTTGTAACCTCTGTGTGAATAATGTAAAGTGTTGTGGTTTTTATAGGTTCCGCCATATTGTATTGTGTCAAAGAAAGAGTGTTGGCGTTTATCATGAATTTAAAGTCTTTTTCCTGGAGAATATAACCCCAATTTATTATTGTTGGGCTATTCTGCATGTTAATCAGCTCTAGATAAGAATTCTGATAAGATAGTACGTCATAAATGAGCTGCATTTGTTAAATATATAATTACTACAATATAAAAAATCAATTGTTAATGAATTCCAAACAAAAAACACACTGTAAATCGAACGCCAAGTTTTATAACTACTGATAAATAAACCACTGAGCAAATGAAGTTTAGCCATATATTATCAGCATTATGACCTATAATAGTCATCTTTCTTGAGTTCACAACTATGGTTCTTTACTGCTTATATCAGTAAGTATGATCAGCATACGTATCAGTTTACGTTCAAAAAGAGAGTTTGTTGACCGTAGATATTATTCTAAGATGATTTTAGTTGGGGTTCGGTCGAGGTAGATCCAAAAAAAACACAAATAAAAAAATGTATTTTTTTTAATGAAGGATTATCTGCCAACGTTTCGGCTTACATTGTANATTAAATATAAGTACCGAAAAAATATCGATGTTGTGTGAAGTGGATTCAAGGTTTTCTAATAATTTTGTATATGATTTATGACTTTCAATTAGGTTAATTGCAATTTCCTAATACATAAATGAAGTTATTTGAAATATGAAAGGTAATATTGTATGACTCACAGTCATGGAAATGTGAACCTAGGGACAAGACGTCCTCTCTCATCTTCATGATAGCCCTGAAGATGGCTTACAATGTAAGCCGAAACGTTGGCAGATAATCCTTCATTAAAAAAAATACATTTTTTTATTTGTGTTTTTTTGGATCTACCTCGACCGAACCCAAACTAAAATCATCTTAGTATCAGTTTACGTATTTGTTGTTTAATATACTTTTCGGTATACTTGATAATTCCATTTTGTTGATTTTTAACGAGGCATAGATAAATGGGCGGTAGAATGGAAAGAAAACTTCTTAAGAACGATAACGTTCATTGCTTCTTGAATGATCACAACAAAAGGACCCTTCGAAACACCCCGTCCCATGAATATATAACACTCGCTTTACCTTCCCGTTATTGGGAGGACAAGTGTCAGGCACAGTGCCAACTTTAATGGAAGAGTCAAATATCCAGGGTGAAGTACTCTGGCTCGACACTGCACCTGCATTACGTGCTGATGGTGACCAAGACTACGACATACGTGACCGACATTAGTTAGGATCCGGCAGAAGTTCAACAGTCCACTACTCTTCCTATCTGTTGTCATATTCGCGGTCGAAGCTGACTTGATTCGATGTCGCTGTCTAAATATATATGGCGATGACAAATCAGTTGAAATGTACCTTCAAAGTTAGCCAGTAGATGGTGGCAGTGATTTTCCTCTTGCCAGAGGTTAGCTTACCAAAGGACAAACAAATGGGAGACACCATTATATGCTTTACACAAAGTATAACTTGTAGATTGTTAATATTTTTATATCATATTAAAGTCTGTTTTCGCTGTTAAACAACGGAAAGATGGAATGAGATTTTTTTCAAAATTAGATAATTCTCTTTTATTAGTCATTATCCTCCCAAAGTAAAGTCCTCCTGAATATGTTTTATTCTGAAAAATTCAAGGTATGTAAGAAAATTGCATTCATGATCCACATCTAAGGAATCACATAAGAACAAGGATCATCCTCTATCCTGAAGCAATGATGTCTTTTGAAAATATTTGCGATTCTTACCAATCATAGAAGTAGCTATAAATATCGTCTTTTCAAATATCTATTTATTTATATTGTAAATATATTGGATGGCATTCCTATTGACTACGATATACTTCTTAGCATATCTCTAACCAGTCCAATCGTGATGTGTAATGGCGAGTTATATGTATGATGTTTAAGAATGTAAACTAATGGTATGAGTACATTCCCCCCCTCTCCTCCACCACACACCAAGTGCCTGATAATAAAATTGTGTGTAAATATAGCCATAGTAGCCGTTTGATTTTGGTCAATCGGTGGTAATCACCGTTCCTACATTGCTCCTTTGAAGTTCGAAACCATTAGTCAAGACGACACCATGGAAACCACATTCCTACCACTATATCCCCTTCCCTCTCATCACCCTCTCTCTCTCTATCTCTCTCTAACATATATATATATATAATNGATATACGTTTCTAGAAGGTGCTTTTGGGGGTTGGTTTTGAGGAAACCTCTCTCTCTGGAGATCCTTACGAGAAGAAGTAAATGAAATCAGAGCTTTTAATCCGAGAAAAGAAATTCTGTAACCTTGCCAGACTCCCAAGAACAATAGCCTTGCATCGGTTTTGTGATCTCCCGCCCATTTCTCTCACCCCTCCTTATTTTCCCGGGGGCGAAGTTCACTCCCCCAAGACAAAGTTTTTCCTCGGACGTGATGAACGTGCAAGGTATGGTATGAGGTTAGTTTTCCTCCTCTAATCTCCCGTAGATCAGCTTTTCCGATTAATTTAATATCGAGTAAAAATCCTTTTGACTCTTCTTCTTCCCTGCGACAGAGACTCTTTGATTAATAACGAAATTCTTATTTTGATATATGTGATCATGGTTATTTTTGAAAAAAATAAATCTTATTCTTGAAATCTTGTTTGTATTTTGGAAAAGAGTAATCGAAAAATTTTATTCAAGCGATACATAAGTTTAAATATAATATTTAAAAAACATTTTAGGGATTGTATAAAGTCCCACCATGTGATTTTATTATGAAATGTCTCATAATGTGTTTTATTATAAAGGACATAAACAAGAGTAAATGAGGAACAATATATTGTAATGTGAGGAATGATATCTCTATCTTGGAGAGTGTTCACCCAGATAAAATGTTATGAATCATTATCGTCAGAAAAGTAAATTTAAGACCTTTTCTCTATCATAAAGTTTTTCTTAAATCAAATAACAATGAAAATATAACAATTATAAATTTTGGCCTTCCTCTAAACCCCTCTCTCTTTCTAGTCCAATTTTAACAAACAATGAATGCTTTCAATTTATTTTCATATAAAAAGGGTGTTCGACCAACACTGGAAATTACATTCTTCCTAACAATTTGTGTATTGAAAACATACATTCTACACTCAATATGTTCTAAATTTTTTTCGTAACACAAGTATTGCCGAAGATATTTAGATTTTAAATTTTTTCCCCCACGTAACTCCCTCCCCCTTCCGCTCGATCTATTTCAACACTTAACGAACTGATCTGAATTTAATATATTATGAAGGTCCATAAACATGTTTTCGTTTTAATGACTATTGGTAGGCGTAGAAGTGAAAATTATTTTGAACGCTCTACGTGACACACCCTTTGACGTTTGACAAGAAAAAAAGGCACAAGAGGCTAGGGCTGGCTAAGGCTAACATGGGAGGAAGGTATCCGGTGCTTTTTTTTTTTTTTAATACTGAATATTGAGGTTAAAAGGGCTGCATATTTATAAAATAATTTTTTAAACTAGATAAGAATTTTAATAAAAACCAAAATCATCTGTTTCATCAACTTCCTCTACGTTAATTTCTATAAAATTAACAAGTATTAATTAAAATCGGTGACTAGTTCTTCGAGCTGAAAAACGATTTTCCTATAGATGTGACTAAAAGTACTTATAACGATTAGATATCGAAGTCTACGCATTCGATTTATTTATAGATAATAATGTTAGGTTAGACGTCAAATTGTAGATTACAAAATAAGATAATTCAAGAATTCTGCTGTTTCATAGGACCCAATTAAGCAAATATGATAGAAGTTCTCAGCTAATGTGCATAGGTGATGTGTACTAAATTGGGGCCCTAACTTAACCACTAGTTACCAATCCTCTTTGTACACACGAGGGTAGTCTTACCAATTTGGCCTAAAATCTGCTCTCCCAGTGCCCATTCCATTAAATATTACGTCACTTCGTTACCTTTCTACCATGCTTGGAAGAGGAGTTATTGTGTATACCTGCTCTATTAAAGCCTTGTGTGAGGCATTATTTTATACTGGGAAGGAATAATTGATATTACGTCATACACAGTCCTAAAACATTATAATAACTAATTAAAATAACGACTCAGATGCTTTTATGATTATTAAACGCGGGGAGTTCTTTCTATTCTAAATCTTCATAACAAATATAGTAGTTATCCTGAGATTATTGTATATAATAACTTTAATAACAATTGGTTTGATAAGATTTAATTGAAACAAATACAAATTTGTTGTTTATAGTTAGTTTTTTATATAACAATAAACATTAAAAAAAAAAGTAAATATAAAATTTTCAATAAACATCACTAAGCTGACAGTGCACGACTGAATAAAAAAAAAAAATAAAAAAATACATGTTTATTTTTTTTATACTCATAACTTCAATCATTTATCGTTAATAAAATTTATGTTGAGTTAAAATTCGTACAATAATTTCCCATAAGGAATTCAAGCTATTCTTGTAGATACCATTACGCGACTTTTGAAAACTTTCAACGGATCTTTAACGATCCTACATCTGGAAAGCTAAAAATATGCTCTGGCATAAATTGTACATATATCTATCTGTCTATCTCCGTCTGTCTTCCTGTATGCCTAACCATTTGTCTTTCTCTAGATGTCNAATTTTATTTTTTAAATTAGTAATTGGAACATAAATAATATCTGTATTCACACAATGCTCAACAATTTCAGCTGCCAAACAATATTTTGTGTGTGTGTGTGTGTATATATCATTAAAAAAACAATGATTTAGTTGCCGTAGAGCAGGAGTTTCACCCTTTCAACCCACTTGCCCAGATGTAGGCCTGAAATTTAGGCCGAAACATTGGCAAAAATAAAAACGTACTTTTTTTTTTTTTTTCAAATAAGTTTTTAATTCTTCACTTTCCAAAACCGAATCCCAGACTAACCTATTCTCATAAAGCACGATGACCAACTAGTTACCTCTAAAGTAATTTGGGGTGTTTTTTTTGGCATGCCTAAACAACTTTTAAAGCAAAAAGCTCTTTGCTTTTTCAACATATGTATTTTCTTTACACCCCATACTTCTGTAGCAAAGGATTGAATATATAACAAAGTTTTGAATTTTCACTTATTGAATTTACGATATATTTTTACTACTTCATTCCAAATATAATTTACAGATTACATTGATTTGAAACAATTTCCAGTAAATGCTTCTTGTAATTAAGTCTGTTATTAAGGACTCTTGGATATTTATTTTTTAGGACTATGTCTATTTTCTTTTTGATTTCTATTTTTTCATATTTACTCAATTTTCCACCTCAGTTTTTAAAAACAGCCATCTTGGATTTTTCCAAATTTACAGAGAATGTCCATCGTATTTGTTTTAGTTAAATGCAATAATTTACCTACAGCACTGTGCATACATTAGTATATTTTTCTATAAATTCTTTAAAAATATCCTTCTCAGAAATAGAATCGTTTTCGAAATCCAATAAAATCTCGAATTATAAATGTTTGCCTACCATAGTGTCTGATAATTTTAGTTTTTGGATTAAGGAAAATTAATTTTTAGAAATGTATTTTCTTTTTAGAGTTAAGTTTAGAGGTTGGTGATCAAAGAATTTTTTTTTTGGTTGGTTAATGTTTTATTACGCCAGCATAGCGTGGCAAAATCCGATGGATACTGCATCCTCTAGGGCTCTAAAGAAGGAACAAAAGGGAGCTGTTCTCTCTCTTACTGTATTTTCTACTTTGTAGGACTAGTAAATCTAGCATTAGTACTAACTATTCTCCAATATCCATTCCCTCCTTTAACGGGCCGTAATTTCTACGTTGGATTTCTCATCCAAGACTAGATGTTCTTCGTCTTGTCGGTTGCTATGTGTACCCGCAATAGTTGGAAAGATGGAAGAGTGTCTTGTACCTCGCGAATCTGTTCTGATATATATTGTCCAATTGTACTTTCTGCAGCAAGAAGGCGCCCGAACACTACATTAGACAGAAATTTATTGGGACTGTAAAAATATATAGATATAGAAAAATATGTTTCTCTGCAGTCAATAATTGTAAATAGGTACCTCTTCCTATATAAAGGTCATAATGCAGTTTTAGTTCAACTTAATGATTGAATTTAAGACAAAGTATGATAATTGGATACATTTTTTGTAAATGAAATTGATTCTGAAAATAAATATTTAGCTGAAAGAGAATCAATTGCTCGTCCTTTATCATTCTTAAGGTGGTTGATTCACGTGGAGGCATTTTGGAAAATAATGTCAACTAAAATCCTCCAGTACTCCAGTGATCGCATTAAGCTATCACCTCAAGTACTTTTTATGCTCCGTCATAAAGTATAATAACTGTCTGCAGCGCTCCGTCATCATTTTGGCGCCATTTTTTTCTTGAAAGGCTTTCAAATAGTGCTCTTCCTGAAGTACTTCACTTTATTATTTTTCCCACGATAGTGCAGCTTTTACAGTTCGATAACTTACTTTTGTGTATGTAGGTTCTATATCATTACTTTATATATATATAATTTTCAACGAAGCTTTATAAGAGGTATTTATATTTTGGAAAGTGGGATCCGTATTGGCATAAGAGTTTTTTTTTAAAAATATTTTCCATAGATATATCCTAATATTATTATAACTATGTTGTACAAGATTGAAACATATCCTAATTTTTTACTTTTTATTCTGTGGCTGCAAGCAGCGTAGTTTCTGTTTTGTATCTGCATTAAAATTAAAGTAGTTGACGTAAATTTGCTTAACTTTGTAAGGGGCATTATCAACATACTGAAAATTATGTTTTTAATGAAATATGAAAATTTACTTATTATTATTATCATCCTTATGATAATTGCACTAATAAGCTAAGAGTTGAGTCCTCATTTACCTTGTTAAAATCAATTAGTTTTCGCTATTAGAAGAAAAATGTTTTCTTAAAGTGATTACTTCACGATTTTTATGTTATGAATAATATATAATTGGTAAAACAAGTATAAAGTGAATAATTAATAAAGCAATTAAAAAATGAATAAATGGTAAAACAATTAAATAATTCCCCCTTAGTTCATTTGTAAGCTACCCTTTTGTGATACTCTTGAATCAATTCAAATTTACACAGTTATTTTTTTTTAAATTAATAAAGGAGATATTTCCTAAAAAATGTGTTTCAGGTACAAGAGATCCGCCTGGTGGCTCACTTCTAATCTGGCCCAAAAATAGGCCTCGCTAACCTGCCGGCCAAGTTCCTTGCCCAGAAAAATCGAATATTGAAACATCGATTAAAACAAGCGCCGAACAACTGATAGATATTCCAAGAAAATATTTTAGATATCTAATAATTTGTTATTTGACTATCATAGCAGTGTTTGATTATATTAATCTTAAAAATGTTCTTGTGACTTTCGAAATAATCATTGAGTATATCAATACATTTTAACATTTTATCAATATTTGTGCGAGTGTGATAATTTTGGGAGTCTCACTTTACGAATCTGAAAATGGACATATTTCGGAAGTGTGATTATGTAGGGAGAAAAGAGGAAGTTTGGTAGAACTTTATGCATCTGAAAATGAAAATTCTCATAATTTCCACAAAAAAAAAAAAAAAAGTANCTTTACTTTGCCAGACATATATATATATATAGATGGATAGATAGATATATTTTGTACTTTGCTAAAGAAATAATTTTTGAATTTCATCCATTAACACTCAGAAATGTTCTTATGGTGATCTTTAACATAACTAAAACACCAATCCAATTTTTTTTCATTATTATGAAACTTAAATAATACAGTTTGAGAGTTAGGAGGAAGATGACTTTCCGGGAAGGAATTAATTTCTGATTGAATAACAAAAGCTTTGACTTATTTACAATGAACGTTTTGCAGTTTTTCTTCTAGCGAGGTATAATTGTTCAATTCTAGTGCAAAATTCCCTCTAATTATGACGTAATAATTATAAGCAAAAGCCATATTTTGGCTTCAGAAGAAAGTGATTGGTGTGTGGGTTATATGTGTGTATATACAAATTCGAAGTTCTAACAATCTTCTAGGGTTGTTATAATGCCCTAATAACTCAACTTAAATTATTCCTCTTATTAATTATTGAAGATAAATTTCTATGAAGAGGTTATAAAGTTGTAAGGTTCTGACTTCGTTACAGTCATATCTAATGAAGTGTGAAGAGAGCCTCTTCCATGTCTACAGCATTTGGGATTGGAGAGCTCTAGGGGTTGGAAGCTCGGGGCTGTCAGTGTGTGTGGAGTGGCTCTCAGCGGTGTCGGAGAGTGGCCTGGCATGTCCAGATAGCCCAATGTCAGAGCCACCGACAGGGAACCCCACACTGTTCTCTGGTGGGAGAGCCACACCTGTTCACCCTACGAGTCCCCCGTCCCATATCCCTCTGGATAGTGATACCTTTTCCTCGCATAGATTACGCCGGGGGGAGGGAGGGGGGAAATAAAGAATTTTACTTTTAGATGATTTTAGTTGGGGTTCGGTCAAGGTAGATCCAAAAAAAACAAATTTAAAAAATGTATTTTTTTTATAAAGGATTATCTGCCAACGTTTCGGCTTACATTGTCAGCCATCTTCAGGGCCATCATGAAGATGAGAGAGGACGTCCTGTCCCTAAGTTCACATTTCTACCTTGACCGAACCCCAACTAAAATCATCTTAGAATAATATCTACGGTCAACAAACTCTCCTTTTTTAAAGAATTTTACTTTTAGATGGGGCGGTTTTTCGACCGTGGAGATTAAAGTGGTGGTCGGGGTTCAGTCCAAAAGGTAATACAAAAGCACAAATTTCTGTCAAAATCTGCATTTTTTAAATATTCGCTAATGGGGTCTTTTTTAGGAGTGTACAGAAATTTTTGTTTTACTCGAGGAAAAAGCGAGATTAAGGTTATAGAAAGTTTTAATGAGATTTTTATTTTTATTTTTACGTAAAAGTTTGGAATAAAAAAAGGAGAGTCATTTTATTTATTAAT
>KZ809750.1:8982-23028 GCA_000696205.2 Oncopeltus fasciatus
TAAAAAAAAAAAAAAATCCATGGGATCGTAAGCTCCACACATGAAACTTAGCCTCCACACTAGCCAAGTTAAAGCGGCTATATGTTCAATTAAAAGTACCTTTCTTGTTTTATATATATATATATACCATTCTTTCAAGCCACACCTCCTAGGTGTGTAATTCACCACCCACACCATATGGGAAGTGAAAAAAATACAGAAATTATTAACTAACTTTTGCAGTGGTACTGCATTACCATTTTGATGGTCTATGAAATTTTCAAATATATTACAGTTTTTTATTATTATTTTTATTTAAAGAAAAAAAAATTCTGTCAGGGTGAGACATGGACTATTTCTCTGAGGAATATTATTTTCTCAACTGCTTTTCTAATTAAGAAAATAATACCTTTCAACTGTATGCTAAAATCTTAACAAATCTTTTAAGCTCTTAGTAGAAAGGTATTTTATTTTATATTTACAGCATGCATAATTTTTTTACAGGTTTCACTATGTGGCGTGATAATAAGACTTCGTCTCCCAGTAAATCTCGTCATAAACCTGTGAGATCACCTACTAAACATCGGCATCATGTCCCTTGTAAGTCTAGGGTCATCAAAATAACAAATATTTGAAAAATTTCTTTCAAAAATTTAACATTACCATACATTAATCATTGTATGTCTGGGTTCCCAGAAGATATTTTTATTTTTTTTATTTTTTTTTTTTAAGGATTTCCAGCATGACGTAGAGAAACTGGGAGTTTTTAAAGAGATCCAGACAGTACAAAGACAGCTGACACTATTGACTTGGTAGTTCCTCGACCACCTAGGCTCTCCTGAAAAATTACTTCGTTCTAGGACTTGGTGGGGGCGTGGAGCTTAGATACAAAAGAAGCGGGGGCGGGAGAGAGTCCTTCGTCCTTTATCTCGCCCCAACTCCAATCTATCTTCAACTTAATCCTGAGATGTGCCACTCGATCCCCGTCAATATCCTCTAACCCGAGATTAAAAGAGCCCGCCACGCAGGGGTTGCGTAAACCAAGCGGATTTCCCATGTATTTTAGTTTCCAAGTGGTTATTAATGAGAGTAATTGACAATACATATCTCATGAGGCGGATAGAAAGACCATTAAACACTGATGTGTTCTATCCGCAAAGGGAGATTGCTGGTTGGCCCTCGAACACCTCAGTTAAATTTGTTAATATCTTACTTAATGAGCGTGTAGCGAAAAAATTCTAGGAAATTAAGTTAATTTTATTTTTATTTTTATACTTAGTTCGTTTTTCAAAACATAAATTATGTAAAAAAAAGCTTCCACTATCTCTATATGTTCATAAATTCTCCTTCCGGGCTTGAACACGTAGAAAAGTCCTGCGATGGCATCTTTAGGGTGAATTGAAAATGACTACACTCTTCATCTCCTGAAGAATATCCTATCCGTACAGGTTATTAAGATTTTCAAGTAGGCTTCCACTGTCTCCAGTAATATTCATAATTACTTTCTTAGAGCTAGACGTATCCAAAAATTACTTTTTTCCTAGCTTTAACTAAAAGATGGCTTCTTCAGTACTTTTTTTCAGGAAGAAAAGGGAGCTATTATTACATAATAATAGGCCCATGAGGCGATTTTTGAAAAAAAAAATTGTACAGCATTCACCGGTTCTATTTTGGGTATTGAAGATTCATAATATTGTTCATTTTAAATTATATATATAATGTATTCGTACTAAAGCTTACAAATTAAAAAACTTGCTATTGCTCTTAACGTTTTCCTTAACTTAAATAGCAACGATGATATGCCAATTATAAATTGTGGTTTTCTTTATTTGATTTAAACCAAAAATGAATATTTTTATGGCATGCTATATTAAGTATTAATACCTAATCAGTCGTTATATTTAAAAAAATTAAAACTCTCTCTTAATTTACGGAAGTAAAATCTTTAATATTTTTTTTAATGTGAGTTTTAAAATTATTTTTGTTATGAAATTACATTTTTCATCTATTTAATCCTGTAGGCATCTCTGTAATGCGTATAATAACGAATATATTAAGGTTTTAAATTTTGCTTTTTCTTTAAAACCGCCTGACTTTCCCCTGATTTCAGCCATTATCAAACCTATAAAAAGAAGCTCAAATTCTGGAGTTTGTCTCATAATTTTTAAAATGGCGAAATCTAAATGCACTTTGATAAATGAAGATTATTTATTGTTTAACTTGATTATATTTCAGCGGTTCTCATACTAGAATTAAATCAGCCATGAATGAATTTGTTATTGGCACAACAATCAAGAGGTCTTGGATTTTTGGCGTGAAAAGCAATGCATTGTTGTGCGGGTAAGCAGCTATTGGCGACTCCCTTAGCAAAGATGATAGTCTCCCGTTTCTGCGGTAAACCCAGCGGATCTGCAAGGTAGTCCTTCAGCATAGTAACCGCAAGTACCAATCTCTGTAGACTAATGCCTTGTGAGCTGTGCCGGTGTTATAACCGGTAATAGCCTCCCTACCTTCATAGCAGTGGCCAAAGAGATTCCGATTCCAGCGAGCTTTTGACAGAGAGATTCCTGCAGTCAACATTGGCGTGTGACGTAATGGATTTCACTCAGCAATGCCGTCCAATGACATTTCTAGAATTCTACAAGCGGCCTGAATTTTTTTGCTCCGTGCCAAGCGCGTAACTTTTTATTGTTATGTACATAATTAGATAAAATTATATATTTTTAACACGCCTAAATCGTTGGGACCTTTTGACCCTTCTAACGACCATCCTCTTTTAAGCCAATTACTTACATAAATATATTACACAACTCAAATAATAACAGATATAAAATATTTTGAAAATTTTGAGTCAATTAGGCCTATTGCTTCAATTCCGAATAAAAAATTAAATTAATTATTCAGAAACTTATCTCAATTACCAAAGTAGATTAATGTAGAAGTGAAATTAAAGACTCTTATGCAATAAGAGTTTTTAATATGTGTGTGCCTCTTTGTGTGTCCATATTTGTAGTTTTATGGAGTAAGCCTAATAAAAATTGGACAACTTAAGTGAATAGCATGCTACTTTATGCAATAAAAGGATTCAAGTGTAGCTTGAATTTCACCATAAATATATATTTTCCACCTTGCCTGGGCCTTCTACATTGTCCTAAAGAGTTTCTTCGCTCAAGGACTGAGGATGTTCGATGGCTTTCAGAAGTAACGCAGGCTTGATGTGTTGCTGGTCCTCAATCTCTCCAACTACGCGCAATCCGTCTTAATCTTAAGCCTGGAATGTGCCGCTCAATCACCACCACAATCTCTTTTCTTTCGAAACCGAATGGAATGTGTGAGTAGGGGATTCCACCAGACTGATATTTTTCATCTGCGAAAAAAGCAATGTTTACTTAACCCCTTAAGATATACCTTAGAACAGATAATAAAACCGCATGGAAGGTCGGATTTGAGGTTATCCATTTGTTGATCTAACCATCTTACTACTTTGTTCGCCGTGAAAATACACACAAACACACACAGACACACACACAGACACACACACACACACACACTCACATATATATATATGTAGCTGGGTGAGTTAATTAATGGCTGAAATAGCCAAATAAACGAAAAATGGAATAAATATTTAATTTTAATGTGGTTTTTTATCCCACGTAAATATTAAACAATTAATGAGAGGGAATAGAATAAAAAAAATCTATCTGTCCCAGCCAGGAATCGAACCTGGATCTCCTGCTATCCGGGCCGGTGCATTTACCAGTTATGCTACCGGACAAGTCTGATAAGTTATTATCAGACCATGGTAAATGCACCAGCCCGGATAGCAGGAGATCCTGGTTCGATTCCTGGCTTGGACAGATAGATTTTTTTACTATTAAATACCACAAAAAAAGTTTTTATAACAATAAAATAATGGGTATTAGTTTCCCTACAAGAACTTACGAGGTAACTTTGGAGTCTGAAGCCATCCTCGTTCTTTCAGGATAAAGGGAGTCTTGTCAGATTGTCAGAGAAATGGGCCGGATATGAATGCCTTCGCAGTTTCATGAATTTCTTCACGCACTGTATTAAGTATGGGTTGCTGACTTGTGTCTTATTATATTATTTTTGTATCACTTAAACAACACATATATTTAAAAATATATATTTGAAAAAAAAAAAAAAAAAATTCAGTGTTATCCAAAGACGGACACGTGTAGCGAGGGCTAAAATGGAATGAGAACTCACCAAAAGCAAAAACAAAAACAAAACAAGTGAAAGCAATAAAGTCCACTGTTGAGGAAATGTGTACAGTTGACGCCAGCAGATGTGTAGGGGGGCTGTACACAATTTAGAGCGTTCGGCGGAATGTGTAATTCCCTGGCAGAATTGGCTGACATTAGATAGCGCGGAGTCGTTTGTGTTAGGGGTGGCCCGGTGAGGGGGGGGGGGGAGGGGGTGATAATGACAAGGCATGCTACAGCAGGTACTGGTGGACGAATTAATAGCCCTCCACCCCTGGCGAAAAAATCCCGAGTCTCCTGGGGACATCGCTGACCCTCCCTCAGTTAATTTCCTTCTTTTTGTCGTAGTCTTTTATTTTTTTGTAAAGAGTCAGAGTTCTATCCAGATTTAATGGTCAGTGTTCAATTTAAATGAATGACAGAATCGTATGAATTAGTTTTGACAATCATATGAAATCGTTCAAGGTGAATGGCGTAGCATTCTTATTATTCAGGCGACNCCACCTAGGCTCTCCTGAAAAATTACTTCGTTCTAGGACTTGGTGGGGGCGTGGAGCTTAGATACAAAAGAAGCGGGGGCGGGAGAGAGTCCTTCGTCCTTTATCTCGCCCCAACTCCAATCTATCTTCAACTTAATCCTGAGATGTGCCACTCGATCCCCGTCAATATCCTCTAACCCGAGATTAAAAGAGCCTCCATACTGACTATAGTTCTTCGACCTCTTTGCTGGAGTACTGCAGCAGAGAGGTTACTGTACCTGTATATATTATATAGCATTTATTACAGCCAGTAATGTAAGTGTTTTTATAATCACTTGTGTTCTCGCAGATACGAATATGCTCCTCGTTCTAGGTGGAGAAAGTTATTTTAATCTTCTGTCACATGACTGTAAACGTCCGTAAGCAGAAGCCGTGTAAACTAAACGAGTTCTTTAGAATCTCACATTTTTATTTGATTTTTCCATATTATATTTTCATTTTCATTACATTTTTTATCAATAAACAAATCTAAATCTACACTAAACGTTACAACGAACAATTTTTCACTTCATATTGGACAATTCATGCAATTCCCCACTTTTATTTGTCAGATTTCGTTCTAAAACAAACTCAGTTTTATAAACTTCAGATAGCGAATTTTGGACAGTAGAGATCGTCAAGAAAATGATTTTTTTGTTGGAGTTCGGTCAAGGCAGATCTAAAAAATACAACTTAAAAAATGTGTAATTTTTTTATATCTGCCAATATTTTGGCTTAAATTCTAAGCCATCATCTGGGTAGACGTAGCGTCTTCTCTCTTCTCTCTGATAGCCCTGAATATGACTGAAATTTTATAAAAACAGATCCGTGTTGAGTTTCATTTATCTGAAATACATTTTACGGCTGATGCTTTGGAAAAATAAATGTATCCGCTCTTTACAATTAACAACTACCCTACTTCTATTGACCGGAACTTTCACAATAAAGAACTCCATTTTCTTTTTATTCTTTCACTCATTTATTTAGAAAGAAGCTAGAGAAATCTGACAAACACAAGCACACACACTTATTAATGATTTTTATTTCGTGTTTATATACACATACATCTCAGAGACTCTCATTTTTTATTATATCTTATGTAGGATTTGAGAAAATACCGTAATTTTTTTTTTAATTTGCCATGTAGCAACATCCTTCAGAATTCAACACTAGCGAACCATAAATTTTTCTTCGCTGATTGACATGAGTTCCTCTCGGAATGATAATAGACACAATTGCCAGACCCTATTATATATTTATGTAACTATAGTATCTACTACAGTATTATTAACAATTTAACGTAAATATAATAATAATAATAATAATAATAATACATAAGCAGTCAAATTTTAACAAAATAGCTTGAATCGATTTTTTTTAATGACAGTCAAAATCATCTAGTCCCAATTCTTGTGTGTGGTTAATTTAGTCAACTTTGCTGTAATTAGTCTTAATTTAAATTTTGAAAACTCAGACACACTTACAATGTCACTATTCACACACTGGCAAATATACTTAGACGACGAAGTCACGTGACAGGATGATCGTGACTCGCTCTCAGCTTGTAGAATTTCTTCCAGGACGTTGCTATCTAGTTTGCACAGCTACTTCAAGCACACACGAAGGGGAATGAATCATATTCTCTTTTCGTCCTTAGTAAAAATAACTGGATATTAAAACTAGACTAGANGAAGAGGAGGGAAAAGGAAGTTTGTGAAGCTATCACGAGAAGATTCATGAATATTGAGGTCAGAATAGAGATGGCTACTACACACGATTGGTAACATTTTTTATTCACCTTTATTCACATATTACATTCTGTTAAAAATAAAAAGAATATTTTGTAATTTGATTGCAATGAATAGTAAAGAAAAAGTTTGCGTTTAATGACAGTCACTTGAGGAGAGAAGGTAATCAGTGACTCCACTCTCAAATTGGTAACAATACCAAACAAAAATACCATCACCCCACATGTATTTTTCTTACACACATACTTTTCTCCCTTCCGGGCGGGGGAATAAGGATAACCAGGATATTCCTGTAATTAAAATGAAGATTTAAGGTTCATTGGAAGTCATTCCATCCGATCACTGTTGATCTGTTATTATGAACGCTCCTAAAATCCCATGTAAAGCAAATTACCTCAATATGCTATCCAGCTTAAAAAGTTTTAGAATATATCTGTAACTACAAACCTAATGGAATTCCAATATTTTTCGGATATTTTAATTATTAAATATTTTACATGACTAAACTTAAATAATATTTTAACCTCTTATAAAATATCACGGTTATATTACAGAAACTATAGTGAACAAAACATTTCGGGTTTTTTTTTTCTAAAATAAAAATTTAATTTGACCAGTAAAAGAGAAGGAAAAACGAAAAATATTTTTTTATTGGGCAGTTCAGTTATTTTATCTCTAACGATCAGAGATTTTTCTGCTTAATTAAAACTTTGGCCGCAAAAAACTAAGTGGACATCGGAAAATAAAATAATAACAAATGAAACCAAATACACTATACAAGCTGCTTTTGGGATTTTATTTTCTAGATCATAATGCCTATTGGTAAACGTTATTCACCAATCGTTCCAGTTAAAATTAACATTTGAAGTATCTCTATCCAGGTTACTTAATNTAAGTGCATAACTCAGTCATGTACTAAGAAAAAAATATGTGTGGTCATAATGGCTTCAGAAATAAAATTAATACATAAAGATAATTAAAAAAAAAATTATTCTTCAAGTCGAATAATCTTAGAAATATAGTGCATACTTAAAGCTTTACATTGAGAAATTTAGAAGATAAATTCCACAAATTACATAAAATAAATTAATTTGGGTTCAACTAAGCGTCTGATTCTAAGAAATCTACAAATATTTTGCCGTGTTCCAAACAAACATTTCGGATACTACAGTTCCTGTAGCCATTGCCATCTTGACTTATCATTTTCTTTTCTAATTCTCCCATCCAGAGCATAAAACTGCTTCTAAAAACCTACAAGATCACCTCGAAAAAATCAAACAATGGTGTGGCAAATGGAAAATAAATATCAATAAAGCAAAATGTGTTCATGTTAATTTCCAACAGCGAAGAAAGACTTCCCTGAAATTGTGAATTTTAACAATATTCCTTTACCACATTCAAATTCCGTTCGTTACCTAGGTTTCCATATACTACTACTACTACATACTAAAATTAAAAGACAAGAACTCAATCGGCGATATGGACTTCTATACAGACTCATGAATAAGAAATCCAATCTTACGATAGAGAACAAACTGATGCTCTACAAACCTTATTACGACCAATCTGGACTTACGGAGTAGAAATCTGGGGTGCCGCCAAGCTTTCCAAAATCCAAAGAATACAGTCCTTTCAATCCAAAACTTTCCGTATAATCGCAAATGCTCCCAATTACGTATCTAACTCCTCTCTTCACCACGATCTTAACATCTCTTTTGTTCAAGATCTAATTTCTTCCTGCTTCACAATTTTTCACAGTAAACTGCCATACCATCGTAATCCACTAGCACAGACCATGTCTTCCAACTCCAACCCCTACAACCCTCCCCGTCGGCTCAAACGAAGATGGCCCCGCGACTTCCTGTGGACGTAGTCTGTAAATTGGTCACCTTCTCCCTCATGTGATTGACATTTAATGTCATTTTTTATTTCACTGTAATCAAATTATAAAATCTTTTTATTGAACATAATGTAATAAATAAATTAACGTTAAAAAAAAAAAAAATTCTAATGAACGTGTTGAACGCTAGAGCACGAGCAGAAAGATATATTTATGGTTTAACCTTCTCCAGTCGGTGGATGTTTACAAATTCTTGTCATGTTCGCGGGGTGTTTTAGGCGATTCCCTTATTGTCGGTGCTATTAAAGGTGTTTCACGCAGAGTACCCCGTCCCGGCGGCAATGAAGTCGTACTCTCGGGACTCTCGCGAGAAAGGACTTCGAAAGTTAATATTGACTTGGGGGGTGTCTAGGTCCGTACAGAATCCCCGTACAGAGATAACAGAGCAGGGCTATATGGAAATGTGGAGTGTTTGGAGTTCTACTTCAACTGCTATTCCAATCTTCACTTTTGCATTTCCCCAACCAACAATGATATCAGCAAAACTTTTTGCCTTGTTTTGCTTTCTATGGCCAAATATATTTACCATAATGTATGATTTTTGTTTCTTTATAAATGTATTCCTCTAACCTGAGGAAAAATTAATTCATTAAATGTTACAAATGGCTCGGATATAATATACATTTTAATTCAAAATAATTTTTAAAATTGAAATATCTTTAATTTCTTAAGTAAACGGTAATATATATACTCTTAGATGATTTTAGTTGGGGTTCGGTCAAGGTAGATCCAAAAAACACAAATTTAAAAAAATGTATTTTTTAATAAAGGATTATCTGCCAACGTTTCGGCTTACATTGTAAGCCATCTTCANGCATTCCATGACGGACACTTGAGTAGCTCATAGGATCCGTTCTGGTCTCGCAATCTTTACGCTCCGGGTTTTGCCGAACTTTTGATTTTAAAAGGAAGATACAATTAAAAATTTTAAATAATAAATAATTATCAGTCTAATTTAAGATTCGTTAAAAGTAATTGAACATGATTAATTTGTTTATACAAGCAGGAGAGTATATTATTTTCTTTTTTGTTTTACCGCCCATTTAACCATTTATGGTAATTAATAGAGGGGCTATCAAGAGGTAATCACCCTATTCTACACAGGACTTCAATATTTAGGAAGGACTTTTATTTCTGGATAAAAGCCTTCCCAGGACGAGATCCGGTTTTGAAAGATGGGATCGTTTCAAGTAGTCGTTCTCACGTGTAGGAGAGAGCAATTCTGTATATGGTACAAAGTAGAAGATAGGCAGACATATTTGTTTATCTCTGCGACAAAAATACTCACTTCCAACAGCGAAACCTCCACACCCCATCATAAGCATGGCTTACTTCGTAATCCGAATCGTTCTCATCAAGAAATAAAATAATACTAAATTAACTTTTATTGGCGCAATTAAAGTGCAACCTCTACGAAACTATGATAATTTCTATGTCAAGAAAGAAGTAAGAAGAAAGAAGTGTAGACTAATTTTGAGGGGAAATACTTTTTTTTTAATACTCTTTATCTATTACATTATGTTACTTATTATCTTTTAATTTGATGATATGATAAAATAAAAATAAAATATAAGAAAAGGAAACATAANGAAACTAAGCCGTTCGTTAAGAGTAATTGAACATGATTAATTTGTTTATACAAGCAGGAGAGTATATTATTTTCTTTTTTGTTTTACCGCCCATTTAACCTATGTCAAGAAAGAAGTAAGAAGAAAGAAGTGTAGACTAATTTTGAGGGGAAATACTTTTTTTTTAATACTCTTTATTTATTACATTATGTTACTTAACATCTTTTAATTTGATGATATGATAAAATATAAATAAAACATAAGAAAAGGAAACATAATAAAATAAAAATAAAATTAACAATAAATAAATAAATGGTCATTACTGATCAGGGAAAAGGGGCCATCATCCCCACTCCTAAGGAAAATACTAATGTAAATTCCTTCTTACATTCTTATATAATTTTTTTAATAGGACTTAAATTTAGAAAAAACTTAGGGGAAATAATAAGAATAATAATTAGTAATTTTATGAGTAATTATTAATTAATGAAGTAATTTTAAAAATGAGATCTACTGATTTCTATACGTTTTATCTTTTTTTTTTTATCTCAACACCTGCATTAAGAAATTTTAAATTTAATCTTTCTCCAATACCCTCTCTTCCTGATTTAACCAATACTTGAATTACGAAACATTTTTGTACAAAGAAGCTTAAATGCTGTATTTACTTGCTCTATTTCCGAATTTGGGGAGGGGGTAGATAGATTCCGCTCAAAAAACCTAGTTTAATTCGTAGGCATCAATCTTAAACACGCTATTCACCAGTCAAGTGGATTTTACGGGGGTCATATTGAGGTAAATACTTGTTCCTCATTGCAAAGTCATGCTCCAAGTGGAAGGATTTATTCATTAGTAAGACTTTTAACTATAGTTGTACAGTGCAAAACATTAAAAAAGCTGATCACCAAGGAAGGCATTTCATAAACATTAGTGAGTTATAATGGTTATCTTTTCTAGAACAAGGAACTTGCACACTTTTAACTGGTCAATTGGATCATTCACAAGATTTCCACGTAGTGCCCTAAAAACAAACGGCAAAGTAGGAAGATACGCTCAATCAAACAAGCTTGGACTCGAGGCAATTGAACATGGCATAGAAGATCTAGACAACAAAATTGACATATACTAATCTAATACAAATGAATTCCTCACTGCAAAACAACCAGTATATCATTTAAATTATATTGCCACCCAAACAGGAAATTACTTACAATCATAAGACCTGGAACAGGGATAGACAGCCAAGAAAATGCCTCAAGACAACTCATAATACAGGGATTGATACAAGAAAGGAATTATAAGCTTCACTAACCAAAATGGATATTTTAAAATGTTTTTTAGTTTGAAGAAGTTGTCCATTAAATGTTCCAAATAGGGACAATGGTATGGAGACGTCACTTAGAAAAATTTAACTTATAAGATTTTAGGGAGACACCATTTGGGCCAATCAGGATTTGGGAAGTCGATTTAGAAGGTAGGAATGAAGGCAGCTAGAAGAGTGGACAACGGACCACTCAGCTGGAGGAGTGAAAAGGAGCAGAATCACAGAATTTAAATTTAGCCAGACTGGAAAATGGAATTGATGAAATACAAAAAACAACGTTGAAGGACGAAGAGCTACTAGTGCGGAAAGATTACCAGACGAAGTTGGAAGTGAACAAATGTAGCTCTCATAGAAACATTTGTATAACCTACTCATCTTTGCATTTATTAGTTTTAAGTGTACTTCAATATTATAGATGACAGTTAAAATATATTTAATTTCGAAAAATAGTCAATATATTTATTTTCAATTTATATTTAGATATATTTCTTAAGTAAAAAAATAGGAGACTGAAAATATTAATTTTATCATGTAGTCTTATTAAGTATTGAGTATGATCTATATAAGATTTACAAAATAAACACATTAGGAAAAATTTGTAAATTTTTCGAGTTTTGGTTGGGCTCTCTTATTTTTAAAATATAATAACTAAATTCTTCATTTATATGTCAGTGTCGTGTCGACGCAACTTACTAAATGAAAAGGAATGCGAATTCTCTCTGTGTGGCAAAAATACTGTCCAGGAACTATAGATGAGAAACTAGCCGTAATAAGAGCTTTCATGCATACATAATTGACATATGTGTCCCACCATGACAGGGACATTTTCAAATTACATATGACAAATCACCCTTGCCATACCTTACTATGACATCGATGTTATAACCCTAACACAGAGCATGAATCGATAACTTTGCTGATAGATCCAGGTCATTGGTTAATGTCAACCCCCTCCCCCCATAAATTTTGTTCAAGGAATCGGTGTAGTACTTTCCGTGATATGAGAACATTTTACTTTGCACGTTATGGAGTCTGGAAAGATTGATAGTTGTATCCCCGCTGCAAGAAATGTAAAACACCAACTGGAAGGTGATAATTGACCGTGTGGTATGCCAGTAAATAGTTGATGTTCGGACAATAAGAATTTAAGTTAAGCTTAACATAATACACGAGGCAGAGGAAAAATAATCAAGTAACTGGAAATTCATAGTTTTAGAATAATAATTATTAATAAGAATATTAATTAGTAATTTAATGTTTAAAATAAAAATAATGTACTTAATTCAAATCATGATGATAATTTTGGTAAATTAATCCCACATTTCATTATTTATTTGAATTGTATAGGGAGCCAGAAAGAAATCCTCAGCCTTGAATCGAACCGAGTCTCTCACTTGTCGAGTAGCATGCCAGCAAAATTAGATCTATTGTTTTCTATAAAATACATATATATATATATATATATATGATACATATGATATATGATAACCTTATCACTCATATCACAACACTTGCAAGCGTTAGAAATCTAGCAAGCTTAGAATCTGACTCTCCCTCCCATGATCATAGCCCTGATGACGGATGCATTTCAAGCCAAAATATTGGCATCGAATAATTAATTCTCGATAATTTATTTATACAAGTATGTTTTCAAAAAATATTTTCTGAACGAACCTCAACATTTGAATTTTCTGATAATATAGCAACTTCATAAGGGTGTTTACTAAAATCCAAAACTGAAACAAATATATAAATCATAGCTGAGTTACAAGACAGAGTTTTTAATGATAACAATGATGTACATTTTAATATTAAGTGAAACAGAGCCGCTATATATAATTTAACTATCATTATTTATTAAATTGTTATATATTCTGACAATTCTTAATTACTGTAACTGGTGAACGGAAATTACAACAGTAGGATTTTACTTGATTCAGCAGGATTTTACTAATTAAAGGGAGAAAAAACAGGCTACTAGCTAAGTAATGAGTAAGAGGAGAACACCATCTTCCCTTAACCTTACCTATTTAAATTCTTAATTCTGAATTTTGTAAACAACGCTGAACCCTGAATGAATCAGTGGATTTTAATGGAATAGTTAATTTAAATTAGCTATTTCTTTCCTTTAATAATTTATGGGGCTCAAGATGGACCAACTCCCGTGGCCGTGCTCTGTATAATGCTATCTCCTCTCACAATCTCTCTACTCTAAGTCCGTCCTCTCCCACCTATTGGCCCACCGATGTAAACCGTCTTCCTGATATCCTAGATTTTTCATATGTAAAAATCTTATTACCTACCATCACTCTGTAAAAACATTAAATGAACTTTCCTCTGACCACAACCCTGTCTTCCTCACACTGTCTCTCACACCAATCCCTAGAAAATTGCCACCAACCTTAATAAGTGGTCCCATTGACTGGCCACTTTTTAGAACTCTCCTAGAAGAGTCACTTGACCTCGGAATCTCCTTAAAAACCTCTAAAGAGCTGGATGATGATAATATTCCTTTTGTCAAAGACTATATCTCCTGCCGCTTCAAGCTCTTCCATAGTAAACAACGATTTCATCCTTATCCATATGCCCAATCCCTGTCGTCAGACTCCAATCCTCACAATCCTCCCCGGTGACTTTGGCGGGGATGGCCTCGCGACCTTCTGGGACCTAATGCCTAAACTTATTAATAGTGGGGTAGATAGGACTCTTCACCTTGACACAGTGATGTTCATTTATTTATTTTATTGTTAGTTTTATTTTTTATATTATATATATGTGTATAT
>KZ809750.1:38700-50885 GCA_000696205.2 Oncopeltus fasciatus
TAAACCATCCCTAACCATCCATAACCACTCAACCATACCTAACCATCCAACTATCCCTAACCACTCAACCATCCCTAACCACACAACTATTCAACCATCCAACCACCCAACCACTTAACCAGCCATACACTAAACCATCCAACTATCCAAACCACCCAACCATCCCTAACCACTCAACCATCCCAACCTTTCCTAACCACTCAACCATACCTAACCATCCCTATCCACTCAACCTCTCAACCATCCCTAACCATCCCTAACCTCTCAACCTCTCAACCATGCCTAACCATCCCTAACCACTCAACTATCTAACCATCCCTAACCACTCAACCATCCAACTATCCCTAACCACCCAATAATCCAACCATCCCTAACCACTCAATCATCCAACCACTCAACCATACAACCATCCAACCATCCCTAACCATCCCTTACCATTCCTAACCATCCCTTACTATCCCTTACCATCCCTAACCACCCAACTATCTCTAACCACTCAACTATCTAACCATCCCTAACCACTAAACTATTCAACCATCCAACCACCCAACCACTAAACCTGTCATACACTCAACCATCCAACCATCCCTTACTATCCCTAACCACTCAACCATCCAGCCACCCAACCATCCCTAACCACTCAACAATCCAACCATCCCTAACCACACAACTATTTAACCACCCAACCACTTAACCAGTCATACACAAAACCATTAAACCATCCAACCATCCCTAACCACTCAAACATACAACCATCAAACCACTTAACCATCCAACCATTCTAACATCCCGAACCACTTAACCATCCAACCACTCATACACTCAACCATTCTACCACTAGGAAATCTAAACAAAAACTCCGTCATATACGATCTGCATTCTGTTAGCAGATTTCCTAACTTATGTTAATAAGTTTATTTATATTTAAATAAATAAAAAGCCGCGGAGATAAATGAGAGTAAAAGAAAGACCACTATACTTTGGTAAAGACTAGCTAGAAAAGAAGAGTAAGATAGGGGCTCAGCCATCGAAGTTACAATCCTCAATCTCTTTCATACTTTTTTTTTTTTTAACTTTTCAACTTTTAGACAATTAAATTTTACACCTATGTTATAGAAACTTTTTTTTATCCAAATAACAAAGAAGAGCTCTCTAATTTGATTATAGAATTTCTTTCTTATATTTCGAGGTTCGGTCAAGGTTTAAAAATAAGAAACAATTGTTAAAAAAAATTTATTTTTTTTATTATCTACATAATAATCCATCATGAAAGAGTGAGGTGACGTGTTTGCCTAGGAAAGGTGTGAACATTTGATCCAGGTGAAACCTTGTCCCCTTTCGCCTTCATGATAGCCCTGAAGATGTCTTACAGTGGAAGTCGAAACGTAGGCAGATTATAAAAAAACTCTTTTTTTAAAAATTTATATTTTCTAGATCAACCTTGATAGAATCCCAAGAAACTCTCCACTTATAATCTCTACGATAAAAAATTCTCCATTTTAACTTAAATTACGCCTTACTTTAGCATGCACATTCTTTTAAATTGCTATAAAATTATATTTTACAATACATATGTATTTTATGTTTTTGTTATTAAAACAATAAAAATATACTTGCCTTTGAAGAGGTCCACTTTCACTTTACTTCCCTCCTGACATATTTTAGCTTTTAGTTAGTCATTGAACGGTTAAAAATGCAATTTGTATACGAATTCTTAATTTTTATAATTGTGAACGGTAGAGTGCATACAGAAAATATATACAATTTTTAACCTACCATGTGCTTAGGTACTCCATGGAGGGATTGGGTAATATCAGCTGGTAGCGAGGAAAGAGAGCAATAATATTGGCTAAGGGGAATTGGAATAATCCTCGTCACAAATGTAAATTGTTAATTATCTTCAGGAAGGATAAGGTAAATGAATGACAGAGGGTAAGAGTTTACGAGACATTTACCCAACTTGGTTTTAAGACGGACGAAAACACTTAGAATGGAAATGGCAGTTGTAGTCAAAATTAAAATTAAAAAACAAAAAAAAAAAAAAAAAACACAACCTGTGTAGCAGTAACAAACGATGTACTTAAGTTTCCAAAGTATGGTTAACACAAACTCTGCCAAGAAGAGAATCGGAAAGCTAGCCGAAATCAGGCTGGAGGAAGAAGTGTTAGAATTGTACTTGGACTCAGACAAGAGAATTAAAAAAAAAAATTGTATAAAAGATATTTCAATTTGAGCTAAGCAAATTGATCATAAATAGTGGTGCTAGCGGATCTGATAATTAACATTTTAAGCAATACATATCAGAGTAATCCTGGAAAGTCTGAAGAATATTAAAGTAACATCAAACCTTCAAAAACAAAAGTAATGAGAAATGGAAACAAGCCGCGGTAAAGACCTGAAAAAAATTATAATTAATGCTCAAATTATTGAGCAAGTTATTTGTTTCAGTTATCCGTAGGTCACTTGCGTGAGAGTGGCTATCCAAAAAGTATAATTACAGAGCTTCTTATTCAAATGAGGGTTTTTAAGGGATGAATAAGAGGCTGCTTCAGTTTAGATATTTCTTCTCTGTGAGCTGGCAAAGATGGCTGTCTATATTTTCGCGACAAATCTCTCGAAAGGATACAGATCAATGCTAGACGCCGCCATGATGAGATTTCTAAGGAGGGTTGATAAGAAACCAGAAATCCGTAAAACGACAAATGAGTAACCTTAATTTAAATACCGTCATTATAATAGCAAAACAGAAGAAGCCAAATGGCTTTGGATTCTAATGCCTATGTAATCAAGCTGTGTAAAAAAGAACATGTAGTTCTATCCACTCCAGTATTAATTATATGTAATAAGTAATACTGGAGTGGATAGCACGAGAGAAAGTGGAAGATCTAGATGGAGAAGAAAGGATTGGGGAGGAGGAACCATTTGCGAAAAGTTTAATTAATGGTAATCCAAGAAAATTTATGGTACAATGGATCTCCATGTACTGATATACGCGGATCAATAATAGTATTGGTAATGCAGAAACTCAAGTAACGGTTTGAATAAATAAAATTAAATTTGTATAAATAAAATTGTGAAGTAAGAGCGCATACGAAGGTACCACACACACGCGTTTATAAAATATATCATTCATGGTGGTGACCTGAGAAATTTTAGAAAATTCTATTCATAGCTTTCGAATTGCTATATTTCCTTAAGGAGAGTCTGCTAAAATAAAGGATACAAGAAAGCCTATATGATTGTGACAATGTAAGATGATGGATTATCCAATTTCTATCAGCGGTAGATAATCTGCCTGTCTTCATTTAGGTAATATCATCTTCCGTAACTTCCGGTCTCTTTGCCTGTTCGACTGGTTACATTTAAAGATATCTGAGGGGCTAAAACCTGCCAGAACTCTTAAAAAATCTGTAATTAATTAATCTATTTAGGGAAAAAAATTAATACACGCAGTAGACAAACAGGGTGGTTTTTTTTTATAAGCCTTCTGCCTCTGCTGTACATATTTTTATATAAGTCACCATCGGCCTTTTTCTTTTATTAGGTACAATACACCATAGATTAGTTGATTTATCAATCGTTGCATAAATTAAATGTTAACATATAAACATATTATCATAACCGCGATGAAAAATTTTTGAAAAAAAAACTTTTAGCGCACATTGTCGGTTGAACTACAAGTGAGAAATATCTGTGAAACAGCAACTGTGTAATATAAGCAAACTTCCCATTTATATTCAAAATAAACATAACTAAAAGTAAATAAATAATTTTATCATAGAAAATAAAATAATTAATAAGGGAAAAATAATGCTTCTTTAGCTATGGAATTTTCTGAGAAAAGATGAGGAGACATGGCTCTCAATCCCGCAAATTCACTCTGAAATAGATTACTCATTACCATATATAGAATATTATATTTTTTTAGTTTTCATGTATTCTAAAAATAAGGAGTGAGTCCAGTATTCTAAGTTACATGCACATTATCTTCTCTGATGTATCTTTTTTAAAAAATTATTATTAATTTAGTATCATAGCTACGGAAACCTAATAACTAAGTAAAATAAGGTTAAATAATTAATACAAACGAAGAAATTATGATTTTAAATTTTGGTTACTTTGTAAATTCCCTCAACAGCTTCTGATTTCAGCTATAATCAAACGCATCCACCGGCTTGCAGGAGAAAGACTAAATTGTGCGAACGGTAAATTATGTATAGACACATATAAACATTTTTTTGTATAATACATAAAATTTTGAATAAGCAATATTTTAAGCTTTAAATACTAATGGTCACGAAAGAAACTTGGAGTTCAGGAGCACTTTTTTTTTCGTTTTTATTTTTCATAAAAAACTAAATTACTTGTAACAAAGTAAAAATTTATTTTACACAAATTCAACAATAAAAATTCATTTTTGAAGAAATATATTTATTTTTATTTTTTAAATTCTCGATCAGCTTGCTGTAAAGTAAAGTGAGTCTGGTAAACAGAATACTGATTCCGAAAGTGAAGTAAAGTCAACACAATATAGAATGTCATTCCGAGCTGTTTACCGATTTTCTCGTAAGGAAACAAAACAAAATGGTTTCCAAAAATATTTCCCTCAACCCAATAGGGAGAAAATTAAAAATATAAGAAGACTCAATTTCCAAAGTGGATTATTATATACACATATAAATCATTGAGTGATTTGTTGCTGAAGTAAATATTAGTGCTCAAATATCTCATTTAACTGGGTTGTGCAATCAATCATTAAATATGCAATTACTTACGAAGATCTAAATATAATTTCGCGTTAATACTCAATACAAATACAAATTTTAAAAAAAACCTTTAAGTTATGAATCTTCTTGCTTGTTTAAAAATAAATATCATCTCCTCCTCTCTGCTGTCTCCCTGGGGAAGAGGGTTTTAAAATTAATTCTTACATTACGTTTATCTTACATATATTCTGTAATTTATCTGCTTTTCAATTTTCGCAATGTTGACGTATTCTTTGGAATAATGTATTTTAAATATTATTTCCCTGGAAACCACCATTACCTCGTCGAGGCTAAATTTACATGAATATTTCTTTTGAGCAAAGATTAAAAATTTTAAAAGGAGAGTTTGTTGACCGTAGATATTATTCTAAGATGATTTTAGTTGCGGTTCGGTCAAGGTAGATCCAAAAAACACAAATTTAAAAAATGTATTTTTTAATAAAGGATTGTCTGCCAACGTTTTGGCTTACATTGTAAGCCATCTCCAGGTCTATCATAAAGGCGAGAGAGACTAAAATCATCTTAGATTAAAAATTTTATTTCGTTTTCACTTGAATACATTAACTGAGGCGGTTTCCCTTAAGCGTTAAAAAATAAATATAATTTAATAACAACAATAAAGATTAGAAATAAAATTGTATGTTTAGGTTATAGTTTTAGTTTATTTTAATAATCTTTGAACAATGTCTTGTAAATTAAAAAAAAAAAAAAATCTAGGATCATAAATGGTTTCAACAAAATTCAATATACATTTGTTTTTTAACAAAAAAAAGTTTTTATGGGTAACATAGTAAGATTTAAAAATTATGAGCGACTTTTATTAAAACCATTATTTTTATTTAACGGCCAATAAGTGCCAGGTAGTTTTAATATAAGGAAACTTAGTATATTACTCAGTAGATGTTTGGCAACATTAAATACAAGGTGTGATACAAATTTTCAGTCCAGCTGGCGTAATATTTAGCTCAGTGCAATGAAACTTAACACAGCCTGATTAAATGATTAAAATATATTTTAAGTGTTATATGGTAAAATTCAAAAATAGGAAAGGAGGTATTTCTGAACCCTAATTTTTTTTTTCAATGGAGTAACAATATTGTTTTTCACATAAAACTGACACGTAATATTTGAATGAGTTTCGCAAATAACTACATAGAAAAGGGAAAGAGGGGGTTTACGTAAAAGCTATCGTAAAAAATTTATTGTGACTTTATCAACTAAAATATTTATATTATCAGAACAAAACTCAAAATTTTTTTTTTGCATTATATATAATAACTGGCTGGTGAAGGTTCTCAATCAAAGGTGTGTGAAATAATTTAGAAGTGGTCAGTAACTTCCACAAGTCATACATATATGTTTTTTCTTAACACGGAGCGTTTTTGAGGCTAATGCCTCATCGTCAGTGCTCTAAATGTGTCTAGGCTAACTCGCTCAGACATCACTTCTGAACTCTGGAACTCTCTCAACTCTGGAGAGGTCTGAGCGAGTTCACCTCGACCAACTTAGAGCACTGGCGATGAGGCGTTAGCCTCGAAAGCGCTCTGTGTTAAGAAAAAACATATATGTATGACTTGTGGAAGTTACTGACTCCTTCTTAAGTATTTCACCCGCCTTTGAAACTCAACATGTTTAACTGATTTGGGTCGTAATATTTTCGTGGCCACATTTCTCATTTGTTTTTGAAGTAGCTCTAGCATTGTTATAAAGAATACATATTTATAATTAATAAAATTTGGTGGGTCGGAAGTAGCGGCTTACATGAAACACCAAAAGTTTTTTTTTTTTAAGCCTCACTTCCAACCACTTAAGGTCGGGGCTATCTATAGGATTCCATCCCATTCTAGACACCCATGGCTCAGGACAGTATTAAATATCATTCATTTATTTGAAAAACAAACCTAAAAAAAAATTAATTTTTATTACACTTCATTTGAAAAGTTTAAAGCATTTAAAATGAGCCAATACTTTATTTATTAGTTAATAAGCACAGTTAACGTTATTTATAATTCAATCATAGTTTAATATTTCTTAAAATACTGATATTCTGCTATTTCCTAAGTTTCTGTTGTTAATTCTAGTTTGAATGTTCTTGCAGTGAGTCAAGGGGTCGCCTAACGAAGATATAATCCTCTTAGAAAGTTGGTGGAGAGAAGATTGTAGACCTACCAAGTATATAGTTAGTGCCGGTCTTCTGGAAGGTTACAAATTGCGTACGGAATTATATACAAATGATAAGCTATAAAAACATGTGATTAAACGTTATCTGTGAATTTGGATATAAATCCATCCCTCTCCACCCCACAAAAAAAAAAAAAGAGATAAAAAACGTAAAATATCTCTGTAAATGTGAAAAATGAATAAAAGTGACTCAGAGACAATAAATAAAGAAATAGTTTCCAGCCACTTAAAAGTGTAACCAATCGCGGCACCTATAATATTCACAGAAACACACAGAAGTAAGGCTGCAGTCACCTAGACACGTCTGTCTACCACATACACACACACACGGACACAAATAGGGCCGAGATACACCAGTGAGAAATGTAACATCAAATTACGTAGTAGCAAGATAACTATGACGTCACAAGTAGCCTATAATTGACGCAAATACCTCTTTGTCCTAAGCTCACTGAACCTGTTTCCGAATCGATGGAATTTATTCCGGATTAGCCCTACGCCTTTCTAAGTCACTAAGCAAAGAAAAAATTGGCACTTGCAGTTCAGATTGTTTTCATTCAAATGCAAATGTTTTATTATCCTCTGTTAATTCATCAATTCTTACCCATGATTTGATTATTCACAATAATTATGTTTGTTATGATAATAATTATATTATATAACAAATATTATTTGTTATAATAATAATTTAATATTCAGTTCCAAGGGAGGTTTAGTATTTGAAATAATTGAGACCACTATTGACTTTTAGTAAATTTTACTATGTAATAAACCTCCTGACGTAATTAACCAAATATTTTGCCCGTGTAAAATGTATTATAATAATTATTTCACCAGGCATAAATTTACTTGGAATTTATATTATTTCTGATTATGTATTTAGTTTTGTTCAGTATTTTAGGATTTCATTGTACTATTTAGAAGGAATAAAAAATTACTCATAATTTTGTCAGGTGGATATTTAAAAAAAAAATATTTTATTTGCAAAAAGTAAGAAAGAAAGAGTGAGAGGTGGTTTTTATTACATTCTTCACTTTATGAATTTATGTATATTTTTTCATTAGGGCAAAATTGATTTGATAGATTTAATTTTCAAGTTTAGATCGCTTAAACAAAATTTACGTCTGACAGAGTTAAAATTTTTCCATATTTTCCATAGCAAATTTAAGTTCTTGCTATCCGAGAGGTTTTTTTTTTTTTTTAATCCCAAATCTCTTCCTGCTTTCTATCCCTTCCCATCTATTTTCATCTGTTTGAAATGTCAACTCGTTAGGTTAGTGATCACAGAACCTGGAGTCCAACCTCGGCTTAAATATATTTCACAAATAAATTCTAAATTTCTCTGCAGAAATTAATTTTTCTTTCGTAAAGGCGAATTACTTTTGTTTCTGATGAACTCCCTTTCAAATAGGCTTCATCTTCCAGATGGTGAACTTTCATTTTGGTTTTTCTTTTGTACACCACGTTCCATGAAAATTATGCATGACAATTTTTTTGGTTGCATCAAAGAAAACATGAAAAAAAAAAAAAATTTAAAAACGTCAGAATAGCTAGAATTTCTGTACAATTAGATAATATCACGGATGATTCGAGAAAGAAAAATAAAACCTTATTAATGTAAAATTAGTCACTTAAGTGACTACATGTTTTTTTTCTGCTACACTGTTGACAGCTTCAAAGCTTTGTTTACTTCATTAGTAGAAAATAATCCTGAGATACTATTGGCCGAAGATGATCTGCAAAGATTATATCAATCGAGTCAAGAAACTCCCTTGTCTAAAGGATTACCATTCATCTACCTTTCAATCGCAGGTTTGAAGAATTAGGATTAGAGTCAGGTTTGTGGGCGACCAACAACTGGGTTATTACGCCCTGTTTATTGTGATTAATATATTTTATTAGAATGCGAATATAATAAGAACCAAGTTGAAAATTTGTGATAAAGGATTTGGGCCGAAATTTCAATTCTGCTGTAATTCTCAAATAGCGTTGTAGTTAAAAAGTCAGAATTGGTTACTGTATTTCAAAAAGAGTTTAAAAGTGAAACTCAAATTATTCCCTATATTTTTCTCAATTCAACTATTTTAAAAATAACTTTGTCAATAATATTGTCAAATCTGAATATCTTTTATTCATTGAAGGTAGATGATTTTTTTGTTACCTCAGTATAATAATAAGTCAAGACATATTAATAATTTCGATACATTACTCCGAAACTGACCACACTTAAGAAAGGAATAATTGCATGTCTTTGAGAAAGTAGGATCCTGACAAAAGTCAGCGAAGGTTCTTCTACAGTTTCGTGACATGCCACTTACACATAAAAATATTTATGATGGTATGTAAGAACGATTTCTACTCCCCCCCCTCTCCCCAAAACAGAAAAGATAAATTAGAAGAGGACCCAAATCTCACCTTGCGAGTCCACTGATAGAAGGGTGTAGGATTGCCGGTGGCCTTGCACTCCAGGGTGACGTGAGTACCATTCCTTGCCTCTACCAGTCCTCCTCCAGAAACCTCCAGGATCTTTGGCGGCACTGAAACCCAAATCCATTGTCATAATTAAATCATAAAATTATTATATGTGAAATATTCAACAATACCTCACTAAATAACACATTAGGAATAGTTTCAAAAGAGTTAGTAAAAATTAGCGTTTTTAGGGATGTAATACTATTTATTTTTAAAAAAATGTAATATAATTTGTTGGATAAGTCTGACACGTTAAGTTTTAACGATAGGATTCGCTAAAGAATCCATTGCAACTGTCAATGTATCAATAGGAACAGGTTTAATTAAAAATATTTCTTTTGGTAAAAAGCTTAAATAATAAATATTTAGATTATCGCTAAGAAATTACAAAATTTTGGTTTTGCAGCTCATTATATTTTAGCAGATTTTGGAAATAAAACTATTCACGTTGGTGGTTTAAATATACATATAGATGTGTGAGTTATGTTTGGTCATATGAACCACAGACATAATGAACAAATATTAGTATTTAAACTTCCTTTTGTTGTTGGACAATTTAAATTCTTTAATGAGCTTACATAATGGGGTAGATAGGTTGGATATATGTGAAATTGAAATATCATCGATACCTTTGAACTTTTTATACTTTTTGGCCAATTTCCCTCGAGGAAATCAATCTTTCACATTGGATCCACGATATGACTTATGGTAATTTTTTAATGGCTGCTTCGGAAAAGCTTAAAGCATTTAGTATGCATCGAAAAAGCTAAAATAGGTTGAAATATTTATGATCCATTAAAAATTTCACTCTTCACAAAAAAAAAAAAAAACTCATAATAATTAGTGCAATGTGCAGGTATAGAGGCCTCTTTTTTTTTTTTAAACTAAAGTAATGCTGTTTTGGAGTATTTCCAACCAGAACTTTGATTCAAGTCAATAATAACTGAGCAATTTAAGTTTAAAACCTCTTTCTTCCTATTTTTGTTTTCTTTTATATCGACAATACTATATTTACGTAAAAAAAAATAAATTAATAAATGAAATATTTCCAGCTAGATAAAAACCAATATTTACCCATAAGTTAGTTTTCAAAATATACCTGGTTAAAATTTAGTTCCTTATATCATCATTTCTAACTTAATCTTTAACCGTTTTTCTTCCAAAACCATGTAACTCTTTATCTCAGTAAAAGCTTACTTTGTTTTGATTTTGCTTAGTGATCTCTCAATAGGATGTTCACAAATTTTTTCATAGTGAATACATATAGTTGTAAAATACACAAAAGTGGGGTCAAAAGATATTATAACAAAAATAGACGATAGGAACTTATTTATTTAGAATTTTTTTGTAAACAGTAGTATAATTTTTTTTTGTAATATAAGTCTTTGAAATCTTATGAACTAAGGAATGAGATATGTAAGTTAAAATTAATATGCCTCCTTGCAAGTGCAAAGAAAGTAAAACATTGAGATTTTTTNTTTTATTTAAAGATTTTGACTATATTATTATTTTTATTTAATTATTTATTTTTATTTTTATTTCAGGGAATGACACAACACTGAGGTCATATTATGTATTATAAATAATATAGTTAAATGACGAGTAAATATATCTCAGTTCATTATTTTTTTAAGGGTTAAAACACCACTATCTTTCTTTTAGAAAAGTGTGTTTCAAATATTTTTTAAATTAATATTCTCCCACATAAACGACATAAAACAGTGGCAGAAATTTGAATGCAGGAAGGATATTCCTGAAAAATGTACACTCCTTTGGAGATATGCATTGCAAATTTCTTCATCGCCCAGCAGTTTTTGACCGTAGAAAGAAGAAAAAGAGACAAAAACTGCCTTATATCTCTTATTTTTTTTTTTTTTTTTTGCAGACTTCGTATCGAGTTTAGAGAGTTACGGTCGGTAGCAAGGCGCCGACAATATATGACTGAATAGAAAAATACACATACATTATTTATACCCCTAATGACTAAAGTGATTTTATTTTTCCCATATCATTCACTAAATCAAATATTGAACTATATCAGAAGCAAAAAGGGGCAATAATTTGCAATTATTTCATACATGAACAATTATTTAAATCATACTTGTAAAATATTTCTGATACCCCCGAAAATAGAGAGGTTTTTGAAACAAGGGGATGATTTTAGTTTTGAGTCTCGCAATGGACAGGCTTAATTTGTGAAATATGAGTAAACAACTAAATGGTTAGTTTAGGAAATTAAAAATTATTAAAAATTTTCTGCATTTAAAAAAAGTATAGACGTATTCTCAAAAGGAGAGTTTGTTGATAGAGAATTGCAATAATATAATGTGATATCAAGAGTATGAATGTAGAAAGCTATGTAAGAAAATTTAAAAGTTTATGAAAAACAACTTGAAAAAAACAGTAATTTGCCACACCTACATATCATGAAGATGAGAGAGGACGTCCTGTCCCTAAGTTCACATTTCCATGACTAAAATATATAAATTTTACTTTTACACAAAGTGAGAGGTAAAAGGAGTGGGGGGAGCAGGTATGTACCTATAAGCTGTATGTTTGCATGTTTCTTTCAAATTGGTTCTTTTTCAAATTGGTTCTTTTTCAAATTGTTTCTCATAAACTTTTAAATTTTCTTACATAGCTTTCTACATTCATACTCTTGATATCACATTATATTATTGCAATTCTCTATTATACTAATTTCAATTATTATTGTATTCTCATGACATTGTATTTCTACAGCCCTGAAGATGGCTTACAATGTAA
>KZ809750.1:52010-62767 GCA_000696205.2 Oncopeltus fasciatus
CTTACTGTCAGTTTATATATTCGTACATAGTGCGTGCATTTTTGGTTAGCTCTTCCGCCTTTTAGGTTCATAAGCGTGCTTGGCCAAACCTCAGAGATCTTTACGTTGTGCTAATTTCCAAATTGAAATACGCGATAGAGTAGTTTTAGAAGCAAGGATATTTGAGGACGTTTCATCAATGCTAAGAGAGAGAAATTTAGGATTGAAAATTTAAATTACTGCAGCAGACAGACCGTTAAACATATTGATTTGACGAGCACCAAGAATTTTATTTTGATCCAACTTTCGCCGCATTTCGACTGTGATACTGCAAAAGAAAAAAAATATCAATTTAATCGCCGTATTTTGTTTCAAGTTAACCGATATCAAATTATCAAACCAAAAACTAGAGAGCATATTTTCATAGATGTTTTAATTTAGTTTGTACATTTCTGTTCATTAAACTTAATTAATGCCAAGTCAGAGTTTAACCTTAGTTAAATGTTAACATTGATTTTTCAAATTCCTATAATTTTGACAGGTAAAAGTGGTATGAACTCATATTATTCTTCATGTATCTTTAATTTGATCTTCTAGCTGATGATTTTCAAACTCAAATCGCCCTACTATTGCTGTTTACGTACAGCTATTCATTTATACTACACTGTGTAACAATAATATATTAATACATTTTTAAGAGAAATAAATATTATTAAATCATTTGTAGCGACATTTTTTATATGTATTTAAGAAAATAATTTTTTTTTTCTTAAATATTACAATTCCAAGTATTTTTTTTTTATATTCCATCTCCTTTAGCCATAAATGCAAAAAAGGGTTAACTACAGTTATATACCNCCCCCCCCCCCCCACCAGAGCCTCAAAAACAATTTTTAGGGGAAATGTAGTTCCTGAAAAGCGCCCCCTTTCTATATGTATTTGTATTTGAGGGGGGAAGAGAAAGTTTTGGATACATGGGGGCGTTAAAGTTTCCATGTAAGACAACAGGATAAGTCTGCTAAGTCAGCAGCTACTTCTTCAACATATCTCAGCTGGAGGAACTCAAACATACAGCACACATTTAATGAAGAAAATTATACAACTGAAAGCGCCATGTTTTTCTTCATATCAACTTCCTTTTGTTTATCTCTTGTAGTTTGTTATTATTTTATAATATTCAGGTACTTCTCTCTTTGATTGAGGTTTTGTGATTTTGTACAGTGTCAATTGATAAATTCCATTTATTTTTTTGTGGACTCTACTAGACAAAGAGACAGAGTTAATAATAATTAATAAAAAATAATATTAGTATTAAAAATAATAATAGTGATAATAATCAGTGATAATCCAGCACGAATTTATAAAAAGACTGGAAAAATTGAGTAATATTGAGTCTTACTTATTAAGTTAATAAGTGGTAATCTTCATTGAACATAACTTATGTAATCAACAATTTTTGTTGATAGTTTTAGTGAAGGCGAGAGTGTCTTCCTGTATTATTTTTATATGATTATTATTTATTTGTATTAAATTATTAAAATAGATTCAGTAAGTTATTCTCCGATGCCATTGTTACAAAACCCTTAGACTTTAAAGATACGTTCGTCTAAAAAACGCTAGTTCGTTAAGTCTAATTTTATATGATACAAAACATTAAACTATTAAACAATAATTAACTCTCTTACGTTGTTTGGTAATCTAAAATGAAATAAAATAACCTAGATTTATGAAATTAATCAAGCTATTGCTGATTAAATTTAAATAATGAATGTAGTCAAAGTCAGATTAATAGTACTTTTGGTGTATAGTAGCTAGTATTTTTTTTTAAATTTAATTTTCAGACTATGTTGAATCGTAAAATATAAAATTGTCAGGTAGGGGGGTTATGATTTTCTATTTTATGCGGATTTCGGTAGTATATTGTTGAAGAAAATAAGGGGAAAGTTGCCTGACCGACATAACCAGTTAGAAACGTACTATAAATACGACTTTTAATATGGGAAGGATGGATGTTTTACGACCCCTATCTATATGTAAGGACTCTGGAAGGTCCAGTGTAGGGCTGGAGAGTCCTGGAGCCAGGGAGGGGGGTTATGATTTTCAATTTTATGCGGATTACGGTAGTATATTGTTGAAGGAAATGAGGGGAAAGTTGCCTGACCGACATAACCAGTTAGAAACGTACTATAAATACGACTTTTAATATGGGAAGGATGGATGTTTTACGACCCCTATCTATATGTAAGGACTCTGGAAGGTCCAGTGTAGGGCTGGAGTGTCCTGGAGCCAGGAATTGGCACGGTCCTCGTCCTCCAAATGCGGTCCTGCCTATTTATTGGGGCCATTTGTTGTTCGGACTCCTTATAATCCCCCTCCCCCATCCTAAATATCCCCTTTCGCCGAGTTCGGACCCCCCTTGTCTTATGGCCGGCCTCGCCTCAGGATATTTCCCGCCATGACATTCCCCGTCATCGGTGGCGCCTACTCATACTTGCATTCCTGCTTGTTCGGCAGGCACCTTCCTCGGTGAACATGTAGTGGCTGATTGATTAGATTTGGTCAAGACTCTCGACCGATGTGCACTGAAAATAAGGTTGTAGAAAGTGGTGAATGAAAGACAATGAGAGTTTTCAAGTCACTTTTCAAACTTCGAATCGAGCTTCTTCTACGTTCATCCTTCAGCCAAATACCTATTCCTCTATCCGATTCAGTATGACGCCTGGGATTTATTTTGAGAGAGACCAATCCAGAAGGATCCAATAAGAAGGAAAATACAAGATTTAAGCAGAAAACAGAATGATCAGTCGTGGATCGAAACCGTCAGTACAAAACAAACTAATGATTGACAAAACTGCGCTTAAACACATTTTAACTTACTGAATCGAATTGTGGAAGAATATGGGGCTTGGAGAAGATAATGCCTCTATACTTTGAGAGTGTTGAGTAATATCTTGAATAGAGAGAGAATGGAAAAGAAGCATACTGAAAATGCATCTAGATAAGATTTAATAGCCCACCCTCTTTCAGAAAGTTCATTACAGAGTCAATGACTTTATTGTCATCCAATAGAATTTTGTCTAGACTCCTTTTTAAGTTATATTTTTTCCTTGTTTCTTTATATTTTAGGTACTCTGTAAATATATGTTTGATGGTAAGAAGTTGTCCACAGACCTCACAAATGGTTGGGTTCTCCTTTGCCATTATATAGCCATGAGTAAGTCTTGTGTGTCCTATTCTTAGTCTAGCTAATACCACTTCTCTCTTACTGTCAGTTGACATGGAACTGGACCATACCCTCGGAGTAGATTTTATCTCGCGTAACTTGTTGTCTTTGGTTGACCACCATATATTTTCCATCTTATTAAGTGCTAATTGTTTAACTAGCGCTTTTACATCATGTTTCCTGTAGAAATTTAAAAAGCTCCTTCACAATCACCTCCCATGCGATTTCATCCATAACCTAATCCTGTTTCTAGAAATTCTACAACACACTCTCAAAGCATCGACGTCGCTCCATAACCTGATAACTTAAACTTCAAATGTCACAGTCGTCGTCTAGAGCTGGTGGCGATAAGACGTGTGGCTAGTGCTCTTGAATTATGCTACTTCAAGCTCCAACAAGCAGGGAGTACCTAATTTATTTATACATTTCTTTTTTTTCTTTTTTCTTGTTAATTTATTTATTTTTCCCAGCTTACAACTTTGATATAATGGATGTCGAAGATAACATCGAGCCCAAGCCTCCTGATATTAGTGTTATTTTCCAAAATAATTCTAATCAGTGGAGAAAAATTATTTAGTTTTGTCGCAGGTTGACGAAGTTAAGAAAAGATCCTTTAATATTTTTAGTCCCTTTAAGCTCTGTAGATTTTTTAAAGGTAAATGCAGTGATATAAAAATAAAATTTCTCAGAAATGGTTCTCTATTACTGGAAATTGCATAAAAAAAAAGATTATATTAATTGAGGTAAAATAAAACAGTATGAGAATATACGGATTCATTTCTCAATGCATAGATTTTTGAACTACACTAAGAGAGTGATCTCGTGTTATGAATTGAGCAATTGATCTGAGGATGAGATACTCGAAGTTGAAAGATCAAGCGGTTGTTGGCGTTAGGAGAATTTATAAAAATGTACGTGGAACTAAAACACCTACTCAAGCACTGATTTCAACCTTTGAAAAGTGCAAGTTACCGGAATGCATAAAGCTGGAGTTTATTAATATTACCGAAACGATGGTAGATAATTAAAAAATACTCTATTTTTTTTAATTCTTTTTTTTAGTTCTGTCTTCACCGAACTTCAACAAAAAAATATCTACTAATATTTCATAAGATTTTCGTGTTAAAAAAAATTAAAAATAATAATTACTGCTAAGTAGATAAGAAGTAAAACCGACAAAACATTTATTTAGGAAATTGAAGGTAATTGCTAAATTTTACAGTATCTTACAAGATACATAATTTGTTATATTATCTCTGATATAAAAATATATTTTTAGACGGTCCATTTTTTTCTCTTTCGTGAAAGACAAATTTTTTTTTCCTCTTAAGAGCAATCAGGGTGATCATCTGGGATCTTTGAGGTCTAAAAATAAAGTTTCCCAGAATCCCTGCCGTTGTAAGGGTGAAATTGTGCTTAAACGGCTCTCTATGGGGAGGAGAGGGGGTAGGGGTTGAAACATATGTGGCGGGGGTTTTTGAGACTTTTAATGAGGCCTTTGTTTATTTTAGGTGGGCGATAGGCTTACACCGCGGGGAAATCTCAACACCGTTAGGGCCTCGTTTCGTATCCGAAAGTGCTTTCATCTCTTGTGTATTTAATACGTCCTCTATTTCCTTTACAAATATTAAAGAACTTCGCTTGTGGATTAGGCAGAAAAATAAATTCTGCACAGCGTTAGCTTCAAATTAATTCTTTTAAAATAAAAAGACAAGAGATCTAATTTTTTTTAAAACAATTTTACGAGTCCACTTTTAACAGAAAATAAAGTTAGGGGCACCAGGGTGGCCTAGGAGATCCGTTTGGATCTCGCAACCTTGGCGCTGCGGGTTCAAATCCCGCACAGGGCAATTGTAAATAAAAGCTTGTCCTGAGCCATGGGTGTTTAGAATGGGGTGGAAACTTGTAGATGTGACTTTTGAAATACAATTCTTCACCGATCCTTTTAAGGAGCAGCTAAAAATTGATAATTATACTGATTTTAATCTTTAAATTCTATAATAAAATTTAAAAAAATATTCCTATTCATGTAAATTTTCAGTGATACATAGGAAACATCCTTTGATTACGCAGCATAGTCGCGAGGGATTTTTTAAAAATTTGCAAACCATATTTATATTTTCTCGTCAAGCAAGAATGAGGGGGTTTTTATTTGAGTTCAAATGGGCATGCAGGAGGATAATATTATATTATATTAAAGGGGAGGATATCATTAAAAATAAATTAATAAAATCATGTTAATGAAGATATTTAATAAAAAATCTCGATTAATTGGGAGAGTCTCCAGTTTTTATAAACAAAAAACGGTACTTCTTAATGATAAATCTGTAATGATTATTTCACCAAAATCATAAATGGGCGTGGGATTTGGGGGAGGAGTTAGAGAAAGACGGTAAATAAGAATTTACTCTTTCTTTTTGACGTGTGTGTTTTTGTGGTCATTCTTTTTACGGTCATTGCTCCCTTCATATAACAATATGAACGTAAATAACGTATCATTACGTTTATTTATTTATAATTCGTCATTTACATTTATTTCTGTCCATCCTAATAAATTTCCAATCTACTTCGACTGCACAGCTCCTGGGTGTGAGATTTTTAAAAATTAACAAAGTGAATTATGCATGGGTTAGCTTCTTTTTACATGATATTTTTTCAACATATATTCATATATTTGAAAAATAATATCACCTTTTTTTTTTTTTTTTTTAATTGACACCTTACATTTGGCTACATGCCCATAGAGCCATCTCTCTAGTCTGAAATATACAATATTTCCCAGAAGATGACCAAGGCAAATATTGGCTCATAAAAAAATGAAGTGAATCATGCCGTGGAGATATTTGTCTCAGAATTTAACAAAATGTACATATAGTTAAATTTAAAAAAAAAGTATTACAATTTAACTAATTTGGCAATGAATCACTAAAATCACTTCATTGATTATTTGCAAAAAAAAAAAAAAAAAGATTCTACTATGCAAGATGAAAATATACTTTTATAATATTTAGTTCTACAGATTTGGTTAATTTCGGGATTCTAGAGCAAGTTTAATGGTCATATTTTTTTCCCGTTCTTTATTTTCCTCAGCTTGAATGTAAATTTCCTTATTAATTTATTCTTAATTATAACCATCTTTAAAGGACACATGGAAAATAAGCAAAAAAACGCAAATACTGCGTGACGGACATTTCACACAGAGCGAAATTGTATAACGATATGAGTATTCATTTTCCTTTGATTGGCAAACCATCTAGAAATTGAGGCCCAATTTCTAGTTTAATTTTTTTCAAAAACAAATCTACGCCTAATAAATTAGTATACAAGTAAAGAAGAAGAACTACACATTCTAGTTAAATAAAATTCTAAGAACAAATTTAATTTAATAAAAATGTCTTGACCAGAACTAAACTGATCAAACTATTTAAGAAAATAAAGCGAAAACAAAATTGTAAGGAAGTTATACAGGTGCATACCACGAAACCTAAAGATACTGACACACACTTCTGAAGAACACAGTGATTTCTCGAAAATGTTTTTTTCTTTTCGTCCCATATTCAGGAGCATAAAATATATTGATAACAGCATAAATAAATATAGTTTTACAGTGTACATTATAACCCAATCCCATTTTTTTACAGTAATTGTCGATCATTAACATAATTTTATAGGAATACATTCAAGCATTACCGTATTAGGCAAGTGGAGTCAGGCATAATAAATTATATTTTCTTTAAAATTATATTTCATGTAAAGAGGAAATATAATTCAATTTATTTNAATCTGAAATAATTTTGGCAAATGTATATTTGATAACTCTGGTAAAAGTATTATGTATTATGTTTGGTAAAATGTAATGGTATTATGTTTTTTAAGTGTTTACATACTCGTATTTTTATGTAGGTCTTTAGACATTTTTTTATCGACAAAGACAAATTTTTAAATTATACAAAAGTGCAGGAAAAAAATTAATTCCTTCTTAAGAATTTTGGTTGGTAATGAAAATGGAAATATTTTGAAATAAAAATAAGAAGGCCAGATTATCGATTTTAGGGCCTACACCAAAATTAAAATGTTGCTCTGACATCCAGTAGAAATATATTTACAAGCGGTAGATTTATGAAACATATGTATTACCATACAATAATAGCATGGGAATAGAATTTAAAAAAACTTCTAAAATAAAAAACCCTCAGTCGGGACTCGAACCCGGGTCTCCTGCAGAAGTTGTAAGATATTTTTTTCTATTCCCCTGCATTTCTTGCATAATATTAACGTAGGACAACTAAAATCAGTACTTTAAAAAAGAAAAAAAGCCATGAGCCTAACAAATAGCCAACAAGGTTAGCTCCTTCTAGCCTAAGAGGATATATTCGTCTTACTCGGGGGTTTAGACTCGGAGTAGAGTGCGTGGAGTTGGACAGATTATTAAACTAGCCTCGGTGGTGTAATGGTTAGCATTACTAACTTTAGTAACTTTACGCGCCCTGAAGGCATGAGTCCCAGCTGAGGTAATAAGATTTTTTTAAATCTATTCCCTTTCATTTGCGGTATAAAATTTACGCGGGATTTAATACCACAACTAAAATCAGTATTTAAAAATAGAAATATAAGTATTAACATTCTACAATATGCGTGTGTGTGAGCAAATTCTGTATTTTGATATAATGATCATTTTAAAGAATAAAAAGCACTATTTTCTTCTTCTCACGATTAACACACACAACACACATATGTGATTATAAGAAAATAGCTGTATTTCATTATTTGAAAAGATCAATATTTCAAAATTCATAATTTTTTAGAGGTGTATGTATGTGTAAAAATTCCACTGTATTCCTCGATTTTACTCTTTTCTACGTTAGAAAGATTAGTGTAGAACGACTAGGGGAGAAATGAGAATAGAAATACTAAGACAGAAGAAAGAGAGAAGAGAAGGAAGATTGTTTAGAAAGGGAAAGGAATAAAGAAGGACTTTGGCGCAGGGGACTAGGATTGAATAAGGAAGGACACAAGGACAGAAAGACTAGAAAGGATATAAATAATAGGATAAAACGCGTCCTTGCGTTTCAGTAAATTATAAATGACGAGGGAAAGTTTGAAGGGGAAAACGGAGGGAATGTTCTAGTATAGTTCCCAGTCTTTCTATCTTTAGCCACTCTACCCTATTCTAATTCTTTATTTTCTGCTGTATACCCTAACTGTTCTGACTGATTCTACCCTAGTTCTTCAATATATTAGTCCATCTTATTTAGACATTCCACTCTGATCGAATCCAGCCTTTTTACATCATTTTCTACGATTATTTCTAACAATCTACATCCTGGTCTTTCAAAGCCACAGCTCTTCTATTCGAAATTTTCTACCTCACTCAGTTCTAGTTTTTTTTAAACATCATATGACTTCTATCTTACCCCAACCGTCCCTAATCCTCTTTTCCAAGTCTTTCTACTAGAGCCAGCCCTACTCAACCCTAGTCATTCTACCTCGCTCCATAGAGCCTTCTCTATAGCCTTCTCTTCCTACAACCTAGTAATTTTACTCTGGTCCTTCTGCAAGTTCTCCTTGTTTTGCAGTAACTAATTTTTTTAAACTTATAATTTCTTTCTCACTCTGTCCTATTTCTTCAACTTCATATTTTTATTTTGTTTTAGTCTTTCAATACCAACCAGACTTTCTTCGCTAGCTAATATTCTTTTTGTACCATAGACAGCCCTAATATTTCTACCATAGTTTGCCCTAGCATTTTTTCACATTCTACAATAGTCTTTCAACCTCATCCAACCTTTTTCTTTTGAGCTTAGTCCTTCAGTACCCACTCTAGATTCCATGCTCCTCTTTAGCCATTTTCTATCCCATTAATCTATTCCATTTTATCCTGTTCTTCTACGTCACTTCATCTTAGTCCTAGTTCTAACTTAGTAATGTTAGCGAATTTTTCTGCTTTTTTTTTTTTTCGTCTTTCCATTTCAATGTTACTCTGGACATTTATTGCTAATTTCTCTAAAATATTCAACCCTGGTCTTTCTACCCTTCAGTGAATGTAGAATTACAGACAAGGAAAGAAATGGAGCTATATTTAAAATTCTACAGCTTTTGAAATATAAGAATGTGGCATTTTTTGGTACTGTCACATAAACTACGATTTTTTTTATTAAAGTATGATTGATTAACAAAAATATTTAAGATTTAACTAGAATATTTCATTTAATTTTAACATTGAATATTTTATTCGGTATTTGAAGTTCTTTGCATAAGTCACCAAATGGTAAATAAATATTACAATTGGGGAAAAGGGGTTAGAATATACAGTATGATGAAATAATAAAATCATAGGGAATTTTTAATTTATGAATTCTTAAATTATACAAAAGTTATAAAATGTTCACGTAGGCTTCGACGGTCGTCAGAAGTATTTACCGTTTCTTCTTCCTGGTTGGACCGTGTCAAATTGGTGTTATTTAATAAAGATAATTATCTTTTCAGCCCTGAAGAAGCCATCACATGATGTGTGAAAGCTCGGCAAATAACACCAATTTGACACGGTCCAACCCGGAAGAAGAAACGGTAAAAAAGTTATAAAACTTTATTTGATATTTTTCTTTTTACGCAAAAACATTTGAGATAAAAATAAATTTAATGCTTTAATAAATTTAATATTTTCGATAAGAGGGTTGGGAACACACTTCCCTCTTTCCTGCAATGTCCATTCAGGGCTAGAATTTTTCTTTCTATTTCTTTTTGGGCTATTATTCATCGTATTAGTGAATATCTCTCACAAATAAATTATAGGGTATCTGATTAGTTTACACAGATGCAATGAATGAAATTCTATAATACATAAATTATACTATTTTACTTTTGTCTCCAGTAATATGTATAAAATGGGGAATGTTAACAATATGTGTACAATTACCGGTAAATGTCAATCTAAAGAACAAGAATAATAATTAATAATTTTGACAAATTTTGTGAATACTTACTCATCCTAATGGAGTTATTTTAATTAAGTTTTAATAAAATTCCATCCAGCGTGTAATTTTCTACTCCTAGAAGATAGTTGCTAGAGAGTGGTAAGATAGGAAGGCGAGCGAGGAAAGCAATTTTCTTTGATTAAGCAAGCAGGCGTCGCTTTGGAATTATGTTGAAATTTGTGAGTAATTAAACTTTAATATTCTTAGTGGGGGTGGGGGTGAGGGTAATGTCGGAAAGGGGTAGGTAAGGAATACCCTGTGTGTGTGTGTGTGTGTACGACCCTCGTCCTCTGCCGTTGATTGTGTCTCCCTGTGTGTGTGTGTGTGTGTGTGTGTGCGTCCCTTTTGCAGACGTCCACGAGGCAGACCATAAAGCACGTAGGAACACTACCCCTCCGCCAGGTCTCAAGATGGTGGTGTAAATAATGCAGGTCGACGGAAAGAGCCTCGGCAAAAACAAATCCTTCAAATTAATTTATTATTCCACTGATTATAAATAATCTGTATTATTTGTGTGGATAATTTACTTATAATTACTCTTTATATTATTTTACAATTTATGAAATAATATTAATATAATT
>KZ809750.1:63332-76347 GCA_000696205.2 Oncopeltus fasciatus
GTTTATTATCCCAAATTTACTTGGGTTAATAAAGCACAACCAAAATAATATTTATAGAGACTAATTTGTTAGTTGTCAGAGGACTTTAATCAAGAAAGATAAGATCAAGATGGCTGGCTTCAGACTGTTCGCAATGGAAGAATTGCGTTAAACCCACGATTTTGATGTTTCAATTTAACTGAGTAATGTATATTATATCTAGTTTACCTTTCAAAAAATGTCAAGTTTAATTTATCTAAGTCAAATAATATGTCTGCAGCGAAAAGACATTTTCTATTCGCACTTGTATCAGGTTTTTTTTTTTGTTATTATTAATGCCGAATAAATTTAAAAAATAATTTTAAATACACCAATCTTACTTGCCGGATTTCGTGCTGTGCCGAAACTCAGCATTTCCTTAAACATAATGCTCTACGAAGTAAATAGGAATTTCGTTTTATAAAGCTCTAAATAAAAATAATCCAAGTAGTTTTCTGTAGATAAACTCCGACTTAAATTTTGTGAATTTTACAAGATATTTTCAAAAAATATTTATTTTATTCTTAAAATAAAAGTGTATTGGATTTATTAAAGGAGACACTAAATATTACGCCAGCTAAATCGATAAAACTTCTTTGTGCACTAATACTTGACATTGCTGGTAATCCCCCCCTCTTATTGGCCCAATTTTCTCTAACAAACATGATTTTCATTTTGAATTTAACTGATCTATACTGAATTTCATAAAAAAAAAAAGAAAAAGAATAATGGCCTTTAGAACGTTGACATGTAAAATATTAAAATAAGATTAATTTATAATTAATTAGAATTTTGTTATCATACCTTCTGTTATCCGTCTCCATTGGTTTCTGCAAATCTGCATCTTCCAATGAAACTAATGAAGACGGATATTAGAAGGTATGATAGTTCTATATTCATTGGTAGTCATAATAACACTTTAGAATTTTATCGTTAAAATTATTTCAATAATAAATGAATAGTAGCAAGAATATTTGGATTTTTCCAATCTTTGTCTGGAGTTGTTGTGGAACGGAGAAAAGAGAAAGAAAAACGCGGTCCGATCCGATTCTGTCGGATTTGTTCTAGCTACATCTTTGTACGCACGTGACGTAGTATACGGAGCGATAAAGAGGGAGGGAGAGAGATATTATCGGCTCCCGCCTCTCCCCCCCCTACGACCAAGGGTTGAACCCCCTGGAGTATTAGTGACGGGGGGTGGGCTCTAATATCCGGCTTGCTGATTAGTTGAGAGAGTACTTCTGTCCGCCCGTAGCCAACCCCTCAAGCGTCTTGTATTTACTTCGAACTTGTATACTTTCCTTTTCTTGTTGTAGACCTGCACCAGTGGAATATGCATTAAATTATAAATATAGTACAATTTTTTTTTTTTTTGTTTTTACATTCTTTCAATATTTTTTTTTATGGAGAGTTTTGAGTGTATATATTATTATTATTGGATGATTTATTTTGTTGGGGTTCGGTCAAGGTAGATAAAAAAAAAAAATATTAATTTAAAAAAAAAACGTATTTTTTAAAAACTATCTGTTTCGGCTTATAATGTAAGCCATCTTCAGTGCTGTAGAAATACAATATCATGAGAATACAATAATAATTTTCAATATTATAATATAGAATTGCCATAATGTAATGTGATATCATAAGTATGAATATAGTAAGCTATGAAGAAGAATTCAGCATGCTGAAAACAAGCTTTTAAAAAAATTAAAAAAATTAATTGACCAACATCTACCTATCATGAAGGCGAGAGAGACGTCATGTTTCTGAGTTCACATTTTCATGACTGAGAGGAAAAATATTTTTTGAGATGGAAAAGTCAAACATTTTATAATTTTTTAAATATTTTTTTCAATAGTTTGTATTCTGCATGTTGAATTTACTTACATAGCCTACTTCACTCATACTTTTGAAATTATATTTCATAAACTAAGCAGATATCCTACGTTAAAGATTGGATGCGGGAGAAATTCGTCAGGGTTTCGGCCAGGATCAGAAAAATAGAATACTCCAAATTGTTCGGTAATTGTTTTATTATTGCCGACGTTTTGATTTAACTATTAAGTCATCATCAGGGTGATAGCCATGTCTGGAGAGATCTCCAAGTGAGGTTTATGGTCTCATCTCAATGATTAGTTTAGTTCTGCACTCTGAGATGGGACCATAAACCTCCCTTGGATATATCTCTATACATCACTACTGAAACGTTGGCAATACACCCTATAATTTTGGAGTATTTAATTTTTTTCTGATCCTGATCTAAACCATGACTAATTTCTCTAGCATAATACTCGATGTCCAACTAATGTCCAACTATGTTAAATATGGTTAGAGATACTGACAAATTTCATTTTACAAGCCGGAGAGAAGTGAGTAAATTAAATAAAGGCATTAACTCTGACTTTAGAATAACCATGAATGATGAGTACGAGAGACAGCCAGCTGTCTTAGTTACATTCGTAAATAGCGTCGGAAATAAGAATTTTTTATATAAATTTTATAGAACCTAAACGTAGGAATGATACATTTTACACTTATTATATTGTATAGATAATGTAATCATTTTCTAGAATCAAATACAAGCACTTATATCAGGAGTCTCACTCAGAATTATATACTTCTTATCTAAGTTTGCAAAAGGAAACCAAAATACCAAATATTAGAAATATTAATTTTTTGTGGTATATAATCCCACGTAAATTTTAACAATTTTTAGTGCAAGGGAACATAATAAAATATCTATATGTTTCAGCCAGGACTCGAACCGGAATCTCCTGCTATCCGGGCCGGTGCATTTACCACGCAGCTTGACAATGTCAGCTCCTCCGAGCATAAGACGATATATTCGTCAGCCTCGGAAGATAGACTCAAGACATTAAAGCGGGGAATTTAATAACTTATCAGACTTGTCCCTGTAGCATAAGTGAAAAAAGCACCGGCCCGGATAGCAGGAGATCCAGGTTCGTGTCCTGGCTGGGATAGTTAGATTTTTTATTCTGTTCTCTTGCAATATTAATTGCCAAAATACCAAATTTGACTATTTCATTACAAAAATATGAATCTACTCTAATATTATTCCTAACATATATTCTTCTTGAATACTACATAAGAAAAAGTTAAAAAAAAAAAATTTTTTATACCATGTTTATGCCCATTTTTAAATTAATATTCACCTTACCCCTCCTTGACCGAGTCCTTGAACCTAAAATTTTTTGTAAACTTATGCTCATGAACTGTGATGACCTTGAACAGTAAGTACTACTTTTCAAAGTAGTTTTCGAAGGTATGTTATAAAATATTTATTCTCAATTCAATAGCTATAGTACCGAGCATCCAAAATACATCACCCGAAGCTACAAGTGCTGGAGAAAAAAACTGTATCATTTATCTTCAACCCGTCTGTCGTCACTAATCCACAATTCTTCAATCTCTTTCTCACTTTCTTCACTATTCCACTAAAGAGGGATTCGCCATGATCACTTTGGAGTATAGATACACTACTTATTTCTGACCATTTGTAACTTCACTTTTTTTTCTTTTAATCAACGCTACTCTCAGCCCAAAAAGCAACTGATAGATATGCTAAATTAGTGTATATTTATATTTCAAGTACCATGAACTAACTTACAAACACCTCCATTAATATTCACCAATCCTGCATCGTATATTATGTATAATCTGCAAGCTCACTAGCGTCTGCAATTCGTAAAATGAATTATTCAAATAAAATGGCTCAAGCTTGTTTTTGTAAAATTTTGTTCAAGTTCCAAAATAGCTGACAATTTATTCTAAAGGAGAAGAGATTAAGAAATCGTCTAAGCCTTCCAGATTGTAACGTAAATGGGTATTGAACATATAAGGTGTAAAATATAAAATAATTTTTCTTATGCATTATTTATGAAGAATTCATATTTTAAAAAATATTTAAGAACTTAATTATTCCCGTTGACATTCATATTACTCTAACTTAAATGATGTTAGAGCCATTCCTATAAGGAATGGGGAAATATTTAATTTATATGACACTCATGACTTGCTTTTATATGTTATGTAGATTTTTGAAATTGTATATGTATTAAAATATAATTAGTTGGACATGTTTGAACGAAATAGTATATTAGAAAGTTCTGTCATGTTTAAAATAAATGCAAACATTTATACATTCCCCCTTTCAACTCTCTCTCTCTCTTTCTCTTGCCCTCCTCCCACCTCCGACAATGTGATAATTCCTATCTCCCAATAGGAATTATCACTCATTTTCGTCATTTGTCATTATCTAATTCCCCACGTGTATGTAAACTATTGTGGCAACATATTCTTCAACACTCCTTCGCCTTCTTTGCGTAATCCTATGTCTCTTTCTTGCATATTTCCTACATTGTCATCCTCACAAATACTCCAGAGAGTAACACCGTCCTCCCTCATATAATTCTCCGTCCTTCCTCCTCACTCTTTCTTCAACTCCATCTCTTTCCCTCTCGCCCTCTCTCCCTTTAGTTATCTTCCCTATTCCTTTCATTTCCTACATCATTTTCAAGATAAATATAAAAAAGTAATTCTCTTACAAGTGCACGAGTCTCTAAGAATAGAAAATAATATCTATTTCTATCTAACTCTCTCTTTGATTTCTCGTTTCCTTCTTAAATTCTATTTTCAGAATTTTTCTTTACCCTTTTTTCTCGCCTCAAATATACCAAAAAGAAACACTCGCATTGGGATTTGGAGAATATCTCTATCTATATCTCTCCCAGTCTCTCCTTTTATCTATTTATCCTCTCCTCCAGTCTTTTGTATCTTTCTTGCACTTTATTTTTCATTCACCAAATTGCCCAAAAAAGTAGCACTTACGCACTTGATGAGGAATAGGGGAATAGCGAGAAATAATCTTTCTTCCTCACTCTCTCTCTCTCCCTCTCTCTTTATTCCTTTCCTCCTTTTTTTTCTTTCTTGACCTTTCTTCTTTTTGCTGACTTAATTCTCCAAAAAGTGGCCCTCTTACCTGAACTTTTGTTCAAGAAGAATAGCAAGAAATTATCTTTCTTCTTCACACTAACACTCTCTCTTTCGCCCTTACTCTCTTTCTCTCTCTCATTTTTTTTTCTTCTTCGCTTGTCTTCTTTTCGCCTACTCTAATTCTCCAAAAAGTAGCACTCTCACACTTGAACCCCTGTTCAAGGATAATAGTGAGAAATGATTTTTCTTTCTCACTCTCCCCCCACCCTTTATCTATTTTTTCCTCTCCTCGTGTCTTCTGAGTCTTTCTTGACATTTCTTCCTTTTGCTGACTCTAATTCAGCAAAACGTGGCACTCTCCCTCTTGAACTTGTGTTGAAGCGGGAAATATTCTTCCTTTCTCACTCTCCTACGTTCTTTCACTCCTTCTCTCTTACCTCCTTTCTCAGGGCGAATGTGATCCTCGGACCTACCTCCCTTGGGTCCGGGAACAAAAGGACTTGATTACTTCGACTCCCATTGTTGTAAAGTTCTCCCCTAAGCTCTTCACTTAACTCTCCTTTCCTATTATGCTTATTGCTTTATACGTCAGGCTTGGCTAGAACTTCCTCAGACTTCAGACGACTAGCCGATGACGGTAGGGGCATTCAGAGCTAGCGGGATTACTACTTAGTAAGATTGCACCGGTCCCCACCCCAACTAACTCATTCTTTATTTTACCACCCTCCAATATTTGTAGGATTAAATTCGCTTTTTTTTTAGGACAATATTAGAAATATTGAGAATGGTGTCACTGGTACCTCCTCTCCTCAAGTGACTTTCATTAATGCCATTTTTTATTATTATTCATTCTAATCAAATTACAATTTTTTTTTGTTTTTAACAGAATGTAATATGTGAATAAAGGTTTTTAACAAAATTATATGTATATATGTAATTTACACAGGCTGTTTCTGCAACTTCAATACATCAAAACTTATTGAAGAATTTTTTAATGAGCATTTTAGGTCTTCAAAATGTTCAGGGTTTAATAATTTGCTCTGTCATTAAAAAAAATCATATCTCGTTGCTTAATTAGTTCTAATAAAAGTACAAACATTTGGCGTGATGAGGTTTATCAATCGATTTTGGAATGGTATAAATTATCAAATTAGTTATCAGACAACAGGAATGAATGTATATAATGGAAGAAGGGATGCATGAANTTATTGTTTTTTTTTTCTTATCTATCTTTCAATTATGTGTAATATCATGAAAATTGGTCCATAAAAAATTTAAAACCAACATACTTAATACTGATACACAAATAATATACATTTGAATATAATATCATTGTACACAATATAACATATTATAATAAGTAAAGTATGTGTTATATGTATGTTGTTTTTGTTATAATAAATTATACTTTTACCACTTGCTTCAGCAGCTGTAAATTTTATTTTCTAATATCTCCTTAAAATTACGAGAATTCCGTAGTATTTTTTTTAAAATACTATATTAGTTGTGGTATTTAATCCCACATTAATTTTTATATAATAATACAAGGGAATAGAATAAAAAATATTACCACCTCAGCCGGGACTCGAACCAGGATCTCCTACTTGCCTGGCTTAGCACTTATAAATTATATCATTAACAAAAGATGTAAAATACGTGTATTTTATACAGCTCCTGGAGTGTTAGCTCCATGTTCAACCACTTAGGGTCATGGAGGAAGGGGTTATCTACAGATTGCTACCCCATTATAAACATCCATGGCTCAGGACAAGCTTTTATTTATAAATAAAACTTATCCTGAGGGGGGGGAGGGATTCGAACCCGCAGCGCCAGGATTGCAACACCCGAACGGATCCCATGAGCTACCCTGGCTCCCCATTCATTCTTTACTTTCTTACATGCTTTTATCTATTTTTCCGTTTAAGCCCCACTAATGAAATACACTAACAAGATTGCTTTACCCCCGTGTACAGTTCAGTTGCGTTCCTCTTAAGCTACCCTACACCAATCAGCCTTACTCACCCTTCCTCCAGTCCATTACTTCCTACCCTCCACTCCCGCAGACAATGTCTCGTCCTCTTTCCAGGCCCTCGACGTGGGGCCAGGACGCCGTCCAATATCCGGGCCGAAGATAAGACGCCTCTGTGGCCGAGTAACAGTGAGTCCGTAGTCATTAATTACATCTGCCTCTCCTCGGCCAATCACCTCGCTCCCTCATTCTTCTTCTAGCAAGATCTTAAATTAATTGAATGTACCAACAATAAGCCGTGGTGCGTTCCAGATATAACCACAATTTCAACGAAAACTCAATAATTTAAATACATTTTGAAAATAATTTCACTGCCAGATGTTCTCCTGAGAATCAAAGTTATTTAAACACTGCAAATTAGGTACAATAAATGCAAGGGAATAGAATTAAAAAATCTTACTACCTCAGTCGGGACTCGAACCCGGATCGCTGCTTACCGGGCTGGCATGCTACCGATTACACCACCGAGGCTAATCAGATGATTCATTAGATTCCCCGCAATCTAGTGGGAGTCTTCTGACTAGCCTCGGTGGTGTAATCGGTAGCATGCCAGCCCGGTAGACAGGAGATCAGGGTTCGAGTCCCGGCTGAGGTAGTAATATTTTTTTTTCTATTCCCTTTCAGTTATTGTATAAAATTAATGTGGGATTAAATACTTCAACAAATACAATATTTAAAAACTGCTAATTAGAGTAATTCTTTCCGAAAATGTTACTCAATACAGCATATCCTTTATATTTTGGCAAATTTCTTAAAGGAAATCATGTTATTCAAACATAATAATATAATGATGTAATGAACACTCTGTCAATCTGCAGGCGACAACTCATATTCGTGAGTAAACCCATAAATAATACTCTCATACCTTCTATTATCCGTCTTCATTGGTTTCTGCAAACCATCTTCTGTTGGCTTCTCAGGTAGAAGTTCTCAGCCAACGGAGGATGGTTTGCAGAAACCAATGAAGACGGATAATAGAAGGTATGTGAGTTCTATATTCATTGGTAGTGATAATAACCCTTTAGATTATTTACCATAAATAATACTACAGTACCCCCAAGCCTTAAATGTGCAAGGCAGTTGTTGATGACTGAGGTCTGGCCAAGCGCACGTGGCAGGTATAGATCCCTCATGTTTATATAGCCAACTAATTTATATATATATAGTATTTCTACGCTAAAAAATGTAGAGAAAGCCTGATACTTAGGAATTCAAATCTCAATGTAGGTAGAACTGATACTTATAAAAATGGCTTCAGAATTGTAGAATGTGTTAAAGTTTTCGTTTGGACCAAGAGCTAATTATTATAATCGATTTTCATGAACGTGAACCCATTATAACTCCATATGTTCAAATCCAATCAGTAAGATATCTTTGCCACAGCGAAAAATAAAATGGAAAACGGGTCAAAAACATCTAACCCATTAGTCCTGTCGATGACCATACAGGACAAGAGAGAAAACACATATTTAGGCTGTACTTATACGTGACCCACCATAAACAAAAAAAAAATTTATGGTCAGCACACAATATCCAGTGAGTCCATTTTTTAAAAAAATTGTAATCTCATGAAGAGTTGTATCTATCTATTGGCGAATTTTCTCAGAACCGCTCGCAAGAATCCTCCGATTCATTAAAAACAAGAAAAATTAAGAATAATATTAGCTTACCCCATCAAATAAAAGTCTTGAACAATTATGTCATGGTTTACCACCGAGTTACCTTGGACCTCTTAGGAACAAAAAAACTATCGTAAAATAGTTTGTTTCCATTACAAGTTCCTTCGATTTCGAAATTTTTTTTTTTTAAACACTTAATTTAGAAATTACATCTTTCAAGCGTGCATTTTGCAATGTGCTCTCAAAATATATAATAAATATGTACAATATAAAATAATTAAAAAAAAAATTAAATTAGCCTGTATTTTGCTTGATGGGGAAGCTGCCCAATGGTAGTACTACTAAATCACTATTTACAATTGTTTTTTTTTTGTTTTTTTAATTGATATTAGGAAGTGTTGGCAATGAGGAGGTCACCCGGTCATTTCCTTTTCAGGCTGGGTTATCAGGAAGGGTAATACTAGATAGAGTTTGGGCTAAGGTTTGGGATGCATGGAAAGGCCAGAGTGTAATATAATGTTTGCTAATAATAATAATTTTAATTTATATTAAATGATTCTTAATTACTATTAATAGTTTCAATCAATTCTCAAAAGTTTAATAATTTCTTTTTTTTGGACTTATCTCTTTCTCTAGAATAAAAAAAGGCGTTTTATTGTTTTGCTCGACAGAAATTGCAGACTAAAAAGAAACATAAATAATTTATAGATTTAAAACAGTTCGAGGTGCGTTTATCCTATTGAGGTAACTGTAACTCTTTCTATAACGAAAACAATTTTTTTATAGATTTATTAAGTAATTTATGTGTATGTGAGAAAGATTAAAATAAAAACTTTAACGCAGTTTTTAATACAACTAATACGAATAAACACAATGTGATTTCAAAGTATCAAGTTACTTGATTGTTCTTCCTCTTCAACACTGAATAATCAATAAATAAATCAAATTTCAAATTAAGCTGGAAGTATGTGAAGGTGGGCCTGGAACAAGTAGAAATTAATCAGTGTGAGGGGAGAAGTTTGACTGCAAGTTTGCAGAAAATTAGGGGAGCTTCCTCGGCTAGGCCGCGTTGTTCCACAGTTATTGCTGTCGATTTAGTGGGCCGTTCCCTGGCCTTATTTATCGGGGATTTGCAAGCACGACGGCCATCGCCCAATAACCTAGCAACGGGGGTTGTTTTGTAACACCTGTTGCGGGATCCGGCTTCAGTCGGTCCGCAACCCGCTGAAATATTTGCCGGGAAGTGTTAATTGGCGACTGTGGTGTTGTTTCAGCTCCAATACAACGCTGGATATGTTTTCATTTCAAATACGGACACCACCACCGATGGATTAATAAAAGGACGTTTTGCTACTTTTTAATTAATTAATTAATTAAAAGATTTTCCTAGCTATTTTACTTAAAGTGTACATCTTAAGACGACTCTCTGCATGTAAATAATGTCAAATAATAGTCAGATATATATATTTATGGCGACTGAGGGCTTAGAGAGATACATATTGAAAGGCCCAGATCCGTATGGCAGTGGCCACTCAAAGGCAGCCACCTGCTGTCATATGTCACATAACCTAAATCCAGTGCTTGCAGAGATTCCACGAAGTCTAGGCCTGTCTAAAAGGCCTATTCAGGTCCAGATCCGAATGGCAGTGGCCACTCAAAGGTGGCCACCTGCTGTCATATGTCACATCACCCAAATCCAGTGCCTGCCGAGATTCCAGGAAGTCTAGGCCTGTCTAAAGGGCCTATTCAAGGTCCAGATCCGTATGGCAGTGGCCACTCAAAGGCGGCCACCTGCTGTCATATGTCACATAACCCAAATCCTGTGCCTGCCGAGATTCCAGGAAGTCTAGGCCTGTCTAAATGGCATATTCAGGATAAAAAGCAGTCCTCTTGTCCGTTTAGGATGGAATATACATCGGGCTGGTCGTGGCTACTGCAGGGTAGTAACTGACAGTTACTAATGAGGGGGCAGGTCTCTTATAGACAATTTAACAAGTGCTTCTGAGGCTTCAATGTGAATAACCACATTCCATTTATTTGTACATTCTGTAATTAGCTGTAAGTAATTTATATATTTTTTTTTCACTTTATAGTTAGTAATAGCAATAATTAAATTGGTATCCGTAGGCTTAATTGTTATCTTTATATATTTTATAAATCATAGTTGATGCACCCTATTATGTCGAAAACTCATTACTCCAGAATGACCTTGATATCCCTTTTGTTAAAGACGTCATCACAAGCAGTTTTAATTTTAATTCCACTCTGACCTTTCCATGCATCCCAATTCTTTAGCCTAAACTCTCATCTAGCATTACCCATCAAGATAAACCTTATAAAGAAATTGCCGCGTAACCTTCTCATTCCTATCACTACANTTTAATTATTTTCTTGTTATTTATTTTTTTTATTTTGTTAATAATTATTTCTTTGGATTAAGCTTGACTGAAACCCCAACAAATTCTATACTAATTATCCCCACGGTCAAGAACTCTCCATTTTAACTTTTTCTGTGTTTTTGAAATATAACTTGTAAAGATTATTTTATCAATGAATCAAGAAAAGGCTGGAGCTGAGATTTCAATTAGGTGAATGAGGTGCCTAGAGTAGCATATCTCTAAAGAGTAATGCAGTTTAGTGTGTACTTTTCGTTTACTATAAGAGAGAGAGAGAGAGAGAGAGAGAGGCTGTAAACATTTATTACGTGCTCCAGAGAGTGTGTCACCAGGGAACTTGTGCATACCATGGAAGTCGTACACATTCAAAGTGGGATTTCTCTACGTGCATACATGGACGGGAGGTAATACCGGTCTGGCAAAAGAATGGTATCAAGTCCTGAGATGTTTTTCACTGGTAAATCTGGTATATCCGGAGGGGCAGGTGGGACATTCCCCCAACCTGATCTAGAACAAAGGTACGTCACCAGCTGCCAGAGCTACCTGCGCCATTGGGGGCCGGCTGCCCCCTTCTGCACTCCTAGAACTACCTGTCGCAGAGAGGCACCGCGAATTAGGCCGGCGAGTGTCTGGAATATCGCCAATCACCAGCGCACATTACCTTTGGGGCGTGGTAGTAGTTACCCGTCGTACGCAGAAGTCAAGGTTCAGATCTTACAAGGTAGAAGTTCGTCATCCCAACAAAGAACTTCAAAAAGAGAAATTGGCTATAACGGTCCTTACTTATATATATATACCTCAAAGCATCATGTATTGTATTTACCTGGATGATATCAAGCTATTCACGTGAAAGTCTACAGCAGACATCAGATCTTCATCGATTCAACATGGAAGAACCTAAAAATCAATACAAATATGTTTAAAGGAGTAATACACACACACACACACACACACACACGTATATATATTAGAGAGAGTGAGAGAGATCAGTACATGCTCTGGTGTCCGCAATTTTAATGGTAAACAAATTAAGTTCCATATTTAAGCTTTTTCAGAAAAACTTTGGATTCAGGAATCTCCAAAATTAGTCGAGAGGAAGGGGGTATTGGGGCAGATCAAAATTTTAGATCTTCGATTTATTAAATTAAACATTTATAAAATAAAGCATGAGTAACTAAAATTTTCTACATTCATATTTTATATCGCTTAAAGAATAAAAAAAAAGTAAATAAAGTATGATATTCAGGAATTTAATTTTATACTTGTTGAGGGCTCTCTTAGCTTTAAAATACATACACTTGTTTTTGATGCCAGACAAGCAGCTTATATGAGACGGACATTTCATAATTCAGAAACATTAAAATAAAATTAATACCTGAAGATGACGAAATTATTCCGGACTTTGAGAACTATCAATTACTCCTCCCTCGGGCAGAGGACCCTGTCATAGGTTCATTAGGTTCGATCCACTGGCTCGCAGCATAATTGTGCCAGTGGCAATAGAGTGGGATATGCTGCTCCTGGCTCTGATGGCGTACCCAGTCCCCATCTGGTTACCGCTCGTCCAATGGGATTACCCTATCCAATGCCACCTGAATCGAGTTCCTGCAATGGAGTGTTAGGTAGCCCTGGAGATCTCGTTGGAAGTTCGCACTTATTCGTGAGTGTCTGCTCTCCCATAACAAACCCCACACATATCTGGTCATCCTTGTAAGAGCGTAACATATAGAATATGAATATATATGCATATGTTAAAAGTACTATTATACTAGCTGTGGTCCAGTTGATATAGAGCGTAGGTTACATTAGCAAGGTTATATATTGATGTGTACTTGTACTTAGCTCTAACTACTAACTTATTAGTCTTGGTAAATTAACTGAAATTTCAAAATAATAAAAATTAATAAATTTATAATTACCTATGTGTGAAAAATAGTAAATGTTCCATTATAATTCGATAAATAGCAATAATTTGAAATTGTAAATTATATATATATATATTC
>KZ809752.1:9806-26782 GCA_000696205.2 Oncopeltus fasciatus
AGGGTGAAATTGGAGTTTACAGTGGAGGAGCTTGAAGCGAGTGGAGATGAAGTCTTGGACGAATGGGATATTATAATCTTGATGTAGGGTAGAGTTCGAGACGTAGTATGGAGCATTTGCAATAACTCTTAGGATTTTAGATTGGAAGGATTGAATACGTTGGATGTTGGAAGGCTTAGCGGCACCCCAGAGTTCTGCACCGTATGTCCAGATCGGTCGTATTAGTGTTTTATATAGAGTCAGTTTATTCTCTGTTGTGAGCTTTGAACGCCTGTTTATTAGTCTGTATAAGAGTCCGTAGCGCCTGTTGAGTTCTTGTCGTTTGATTTTTATATGTTGGCTCCAATTAAGTCGTGAGTCAATCCTGTATAATAACAAAGAATAATGACAAAGAAGCCTTGCTTGAGGCTTCAGGGAGGTTACAGGATTAGATTTTCTTAAAGGAGGTTACCTTTGAGAGATATCTTTAAAGCTTTACCACGATATGAGCACATTGATCAATGGCTTCAAGCTCTGACTAAGAGAGAAACTATAAATATATAAAAAACACAAAAAGGAAATGAAGCAATTGAAAAGACGAAGAAAATATAACTAAATATACAGGGTTATGACGACAAGGAATAAGATACCACAAATAAATCTTAAATTTAAGGTAGACCAGTCACCCTTCTTCAGAGAGACAGTATCTTTATACATCTCTTTGACGAAGGAAGACTTTTCACCTATGAAAAGTTGTAATTTCCTGCCCTTTTCTTGTTTAAATCTGCCTATACTCACATGTAAATCACTCCACTCAAATATTTAAAAGCACGACTTTAATATTCCTTTTGTCAAAGAACTTATCTCCACCCGCTTCAAACTCTTCCATAGTAAACTCTAATTTCATCCCAATCCATTTGCCCAATCCCTGTCGTCGGACTCCAATCCTCACAATCCTCCCCGGCGACTAAAACGGAGATGACCTCCTGGGCCTTAATGCCTAAACTTATTGGGAGTGGGGTCGATGGGCCCCTTCTCCCTGCACAGTGATGACCATTTATTTATTTATTGTTAATTTTATTTTTATTTAATTANNNTTCCCTTTTTTGTTCTGCAAGTATATCTGAGAGTCAGGACTCACTGCTACCGCGTGAATAATTTACAAACACATACAAAATGTATTAGGAACAACAAGTCAAAATTTTGGCTTCCTCGACCAAAAACTACATAAAACTTTACTAAATAGTCTTTAATTATAAATTGAATGGATGTTTTATGATATTTTTATATAATAAATATATAATTCAATTTGAATCGAAGGATATTTGAGGGGATCCAGACGAGTGGACATTATCAGAATAAGATCTGAGCTGCAGACAAGATGTCTCGTTCCACTTTGACAGTTCTCATTTCCTCAGCCAAATAGTATAAATATCAGCATTACTCGACCTCAAAAATGATGAATTGGAATTATTTAGAAGCACATGAAGCGAAAAATAACCTCTACATCACCAAAATATTCAGCAGATTTTTCAAATGACTCGTCAGAACTGGATCCATTATTAATTAGAGGTGAAAATGAACATTGGGAAAACACGTCCACAATAATGTATAAATTCTTAAAAATTCATTAACTTACCATAGATACAGAAAACGCCACATGTAAGAAGTTGGCGACCCAAAGAAGAGTATGAACGTCCAAAATCACAAAACTATTAGACAATAAGAAAAAAAAAATACTTCGGAATTACGTGATAAGATAGCAATGTAAAATCAAAAATTTCAGATTTTAACGGTTAAGAACATTCAGTAAATTACAAAGAAATAAATTTATCTCTAGCTTTTCAAAGATTGTTTTTTATTCATTAAATTTTTTTTTTACATGCTGATCATTTTTCTCCGATTCTACTGACAAAAAAAACAACTTATATTTCAATTTAGTTCAAGCGATTCTTTGTTCAAAAATACATAAGAATTATTTAATTCTTAAAAAAAAATAATAATCTTTTGAAAAGACTGAATGAATAGCCTTTATACAGAAAATGGGTTTTTTTTTTTTTTTTTTTTTTCAAATATTTAACGTAGAGCATATTAAAAGCGTCAAAACAATCAATACAATTTTTTTGCGTCCGGCATTGCTGAATTAAAAAAATGATCATGACATATAAGTAGGCGACCAACCATTTATATGCTATTAATATAAAATGTATTATTTTTCCCATACTGATAAGCGGATGCGAATTTTTATCCTCCGTTAGGGAAAAGAAAAAATAAATAAATAAGAAGCCTATAAACTTATCCAAATCCATATCATATAGTTAAATGTATATATATTGCATATGCATTGTTCGCAGTTACGTATTAGGTCGAGAAGCTAAAGGAAGCTAATTACTAACACACTCAAATTAGTAGTATATAAATATTTCCCCTTCCTCAGTGTGAGTACAAGTTATCTTTTGTTGTAGTTGTTGGTTTTCTGTTATAAACAATAGATGACCTAACCTCGCTAAGGGTACATTAATGTAGAACTTATTTGTGGACGTATGTATGTATGTATATATATATATATATAAAGTTTGTGAGTGTGTGTGTGTGTGTGTGGATATAGAAAGAAAATGAAACACTCGCGGCTGCGATATATAGTAATCAAGAACAGGTGGGATAGGGAATGCAGTGAACACACACAAAAAAAATTTCACAATGAGTAAAGTTTTCGAGACTGGTGTCTCCTCTCTCTATCCCCCTCCCTCCCTAACACCCTCTCAATCCCTCTCTCTCTCTCCCACCTCTCTCTCTCTCCCACCACTCTCTCTCTCTCTCACCCCTCTATATATATATATATACACACACACAAAGAAAAATTACAAAGAGTACATTTATTGGGGCTATTTTTTCATTGACAAGGCTTTAGGACCCGAAACAATGTAATAAAAATGGGAAAATAAAAGTAAATTTTATTTTAAAAAGCTGTTCACCCCCCCCCCTAAATTCAAGTTCAATTCCTACATGGAGATCGAACTAATAGTGATTAGGAGGGAGTGATAAGATTTAACAGTTCCTAGATCCTTGTAGTGATGAGTAATAATGAGGATGAGACTGTTATCACATAACCTTTGATACCCCCCCATCCTTCGAGATTTCAACCCAACGCCAAATTGTAAGATGGCTGAATGTGTATGATGTCATGAAGGCTACGCTGACTTCAAGCTTTTATTTATTTATTTTAATGCGCTTATAAAAAAATTTAGAGTAATTGGGGAAATCTGTTTTTTTTTTCTAAACACCCATGGCACAATGTGGGAATTTATTTTCCGATAAAAGGCCATCCTGGACCCACATGTTTGGCAGATTTCCCGTGGGGAAATCAAGTTATTCATTTTGGTACAATGACAAATACAATTATTGATCTTATACCATTTAAATACTTCATTTTACAATAAATTACAATAGAAAATACATACATATGTTAGGGTAAGGTTTAGCTATCTGCTCTAAATATGTATATTTTTGTTATGTCTTCTAGCGCGCAAAATTTTAAATATAACGAAACCAAATTCGTTATGACTTAGTGACCGCATGTGACTTGAATCAGCAGTTCTAAATTTTTAAAATATATTCTAAAGAACAAATTTATAGTTGAAAATATATTTGTAATAAAATTATTACAATTAAGACAATTATCAGAATGAAAATTCATCACGATGGAGCTGCGTAATCTAAGCTTCGTTACCGCTAAATAAGAGTAAATAAAGAAATTTTGTCTAAAAATCTAAGATAATAATGATGAAGATACTCGTCGTTATTATCATTACGAAAAAAGATGTATATAACTAAATTGGTGTAAAATGAAATTCTATAACATTCATAATATGTAATAAATTATTATTATAAAAAAATAATTTTTTTTTTTTCAAAAATCACGTATTAACGAAATTTCGAGTGTTAGATGAGTCCTCTTATTTTTAAAATATAGGAAAAAAAAAATCATTATTTAGGCTCTTCAATGTACACTTCAACATAATTAATTTTTAGTTGTGAGCAAATGAACACCAAAGTTTGAAGTGGCTTTGAAGAGCCTAAATAATGATTTTTTTCCTAAAATAAGAGGACTCGTCTAACACTCGAAATGTCGTTAATATGTGTTTTTGGATTATTTTTATNCAGGTAAGGTGCAAGCCTGCTAAATCCCATGCATACATACATGTGTGCAAGGTGTGTGTGTGTGTATATATATATATTTTTTTTTTCTTTTTCGTAAGGCTAATAATGACGAGGATTTAAAATTTATTTAAATTTTGGTCTCCCAGGTCCAGATTAACAATAGAAAACAAAATAACTCTTTACAAAACATTAATTAGACCTATCTAGATATATGGTATTGAATTTTGGGGCACAGCGAAGCCATCAAACATTAGATGTATCCAAGGGTTCCAGTCTAAATTCCTTCGCACAATCCTCAACACTCCTCCCTACGTATCCAATAAAACCATCCATTCTGACCAGCAAGTACCTTTTGTTTCCGAGCTCATCCCCTCCAGGTTTGATAAGTTTCACACAAACCTCCAAGGACATCCAAATCCTCTAGTCCTCTTCCTGGTATCCCACGTTCATCCCGACCACCCTCCCCGACGCCTCAAGAGGAGGTGGCCAAGGGACCCCCTACTCCAGCCAGTTTAGTTAAAATATCAAGGGAGTGAATGCACTGGCATTTTTCTCCCCCTCTCACTCCCTACTTGACTCCCTGCCTAGTCTCCTTCTTATTCTAGGATAAGGAGAAGATGGGTGCCAGATAGTCTATCGCGGGTTAATCTCGGCTCCTCTCTGAGGACGGGTTATGTCCCGGGATAGACGAGCAAGGACGGTTGTCAGTCCAGCCAGGACACGAACCTCTCCTGCTATCCGGGTCGGTGCATTTACCATTTATGCTACCAGGACAAGTCTGATAAGTTATTAAATTCCCCGCACTAGTGTCGAGAGTATAACCTCCAAGGCCTGGCTGGGACAGTTAGATTTAGAATAAATTCTGTTCTCTTTCACTAAAAATTGTTAAAATTTACGTGGGATTAAATACCACTAAAAACAATTTATAAAATTAAAAAGTAAATAACGAGAGTCATTTAAACATCTTGACAATGTCAGCTCCTCCGAGCATAAGACGATATATTCTTCGGTCTCGGAGGTTAGACTCTCGTCACTAGTGCGGGGAATTTAATAACTTATCAGACTTGTCCTGGTAGCATAAATGCAAAATGCACCCGGATAGCAGGAGATTTAGATTCGAATCCTGGCTGGGACAGTTATATTTTTTATTCTGTTCCCTTGCACTAAAAAGTGTTTTAATACTCAGGAAATCTGCTTAAACGCCTGAAGGATTTTGTATTTGAGGAATGTCAGTTTAGTAGTAGGGTAGTATAATATGGCACCAAACATACTTCAAAAACGTGTCAATAATACAAAACAAAAGAAAGCAGTGGGATTATTCTGTATAGGACTTCTCAGGGGGGATTCCTTAATATGATTCAGGTGACTAATCCTACGCCAGCCGAAAACTAATGTGGACGAGACAAGGAACTTCGCCTCGAAGTCGTATGAGGAATACGTATAAGTCACTTTCGGAGAGAGAATGGGCTTTGTAATAGCTAACTTTCACAAATGTAACAAAAAATTTTAATAAAAATATGGAGAATTTAAAGGGTGATTGTAACTACCAACGAATATAGAACTAGCATACCTTCTATTATCCGTCTTCATTGGTTTCTGCAAACCATCTTCTGTTGGCGAGCGCTTTCGGACATTGTCCATCCTCGTGGCCGAATACATGTGCTCACTGTCACTGTCAGTATTCAACAGAATACAAACGCAGTTGAATACAGACAGTGATAGTGAACACATGTATTCGGCCAAGAAGATGGACAATGTCCGATAGCGCTCGCCAACAGAAGGTTTGCAGAAACCAATGAAGACGGATAATAGAAGGTATGATATGGAGAATTCTTCAGTACAGTTCTTCAGGAATATTTGTCCCTCACATGTATATATCTTTTACCTATTAACAAATCATTGTTGAATTCTTGTACTAAACAGAATATTATGCCCGATGAACCAAAGTAGTTTTTTTTTTTAAATTATAATTCTGTTGATTCTCTACTATTATTCGCCAGGTTTCGTACAATAAGTTCATTAAAAAACTTCAGCATGTTGACCATCGAGACAGACAGACAGATGTCTGTTAACCTTACATAAAACAAACATTAATCGGTAGGTTGACAGAAAATTGTCATGAGAACAAATTCAATAGCTCTATTTCTACCGGAATTCGCCATAAATACAAAATACAATGTGTATTAGTAAACAGATAGGCAAAGAATGAAAAATAAGATGTGACGAAATGTGCCTATTGAACAACCAGTAAAGAGCTTCTGGAAAATGTTCCAAGTGTTCAACCCTACTTTTTACATTCATAAACATAAACCATTAATGCAAGGGAATAGAATAAAAAATCTATCTGTCCCAGCCAGGACTCGAACCTGTATCTCCTGCTTTCCGGGCCGGTATGCTATCCATTGCACCACCGGAACGAGCTAGATAACTTATTAAATTCCCGCCACCCCTTACATCAATTGTTTAAAATTTAAGTGGGATAATACTCCACAACTAAATTAATATTTATAAATGAAAACAAAAAGTAAATAATGAAGAGTCGATAAATAGCTAGACAATGTCAGCTCCTTCGTCTTTCTCGTGGGTTAGACTCTCGCTAGTGTGTTGGGAATTTTATTTTATCTAGCTCGTATGGATGGCATACCGGCCCGGAAAGAAGGAGATCCAGGTTCTTCCTGGCTGAGACAGATAGAATTTTTTTATTCTATTCCCTGGCATTAATAGTTTAAAATTTACGTGGGATGATACACCACAACTAAATTAATATTTATAAATTCATAAATATATTCTTTCAACAAATATGTTATACAACTAAAATATTAGAAAATCATATGCTATACTTTTTTTTTTCTCCATATAAAGCCGTTAAACTCCCTTTCTTCTACATCTGATTATAGCCAATGAAATATTATATATGACGCAAAAATTTTAAATAACATAAACGTTAGAAAATAAAATTTTTCACCCAATATGTCATATAAACCGCGTATTTGTAACTCAAATAACAGCGAAGATATTAAGATTATAAATCTCCTTTAAAATTCTTCTTTCCCCCATCCGATTTCAGCCAAAAAGTCAAAATATCGATTTCTGTTTCTGTATTTTTAATATCAGAGGGCCCACCAAACACTCAAATCCATCCATAAATTTTAATCAATATGAGCATTTAAAAAAAAATTTTTTTTAACGCAATAGAACATAGATACAGAATTTTTGTTGGGGTTCGTTAAACCTTGACCTAGCGCCAAAAACATTCTTTACCAATAATCTCTACAGTCATAAACTCTCCAGTTATGGAACATATATATTTACATGAATATAAAATTGAATTTCTCAACTATTTTTTCAGATTAAAAAGTTCGCTCTACCTCTAAGCCCCCCCCCCCATCCCTATTCTTCGTCCTACTTAGTCATTAACAAATCTCATCCAACGGCTTGCAAAAATAAGCTTAAAAATAGAATTTAGCATTCTTTATTTATAAAGAATTTAAAAATTGCAGACTATAAAGCACGTTAAGACACACGCACATNCAAAAAAACATCTACTAATAATGTTTAAGCTCAAAAACTCTCCATTTATACATATTGTACATACATATACACATACATGTGTATATATATATATACATACATGTATATATACACACACACACACACATAATATGGAATTGGAAAAGATATGTTAAAATTTTATAAAAGTCAGGTATGGAACCAACGAGAAATCTTGATTTCCACATCGTCTGCTAAAATAAAAATAAAATCAACTTATTGATCAACTTATGCCTCATATTGCAGAGGATTGCAGAACCACCTCCATTTGAGTCTCTGTGGGGGATTATTGGGATGGGTTTGGAAGGATTGTGTATAAGCTATGGGAAAGGGATATCGTGTGAGATATTAAGGGAATTTGGAGATATGAGAAAGGATCTTTCATTAGGTCAATTTGAAAGTCATTGCAGTGGGTGAAGTTTGACACATAATAGGGAATATTGGCAAAGGCTCTGAGGATTTTAGAATGGAAGGAGTTGGGTAATTTGGATGTTGAAGAGTTTAACAAAGGCTCTGAGTCCTATCCCATATGTTCAAGTAGGTTTAAGAATTGTTTTGTAAATCGTTTGTTCCGTACTGACAAGTTCGTCACCGTTCGAATAGTAGCGCGCCAAAGATCAGATGATCTCTGGGGTCGGAGGGTGGGAGAAGGGGCGTGGCCAACGAAGCGAGGGTGGGGGCGTGTATTCCAGACCTGAGAGCGTTGGCTGCACGGAGCTCATTATCCTGCCCGGTATGGGTATCGTGACGACGTTTGTGATCCCGGTAGTACATTCGCCTCGAGCTCGCAGGGGCCTTCAGATATTGGGCTCACTCATAGTTGCCCGTAATGTCTGTTTAGATCTTGTATTTTCCACAATATTCTTAAATTAAATTAGAAAACAAGTTTTTTAGGGACTTGGATGGGGAAGTAAGACCCTTATTGCAGGATATCAAGTGATCGCGGATAGAAGGAAATATCATTGAAGAAGCTGAGTGCAGAGAATGAAGGTGATGTAAATACTCTTATTGTTATTTATATTTTTTACGCTCATTTTCATTCCAAGCGGTTTAAATTTAAAAATGTTCTTGAGGGATATTTCTTGTGAGGTCAGGATTGGACGAAGTGATGGCCATACCATTGACAAAGGTAGCAGATGTATATAGGTTAGAATGAATATGATAGAGATAGATATGGGAGAGGAAATAGAGGTCCAAGACTCGGGAACAAGTGTTACATCTATGGATTGAGGATTTAAGAGTAAAGAGTTCGAAGACGTAAGAAGGACTCTAGGAAGATAGATGGCTCGCCAGAGGAAGGTCCCTAGGAAATATTGGTAAGGATATAACCACTGCAGCTCGGTATAACAGCTAGTGACATGTGAATCTCTGGGAGTCCCGAAAATAAACATAATGAAACTAATCATTAAGCTCTTTAGTCTATCCTCGAGGTCGATAGGCAAACTGTAGTTGAAAAGTGGAGGGACAAAGGAAGATACCAGGAATCTTCGAACGTTCATTGGTAGAGGGTGACGGAACAACAGAAGAGCTTAAGGACGACGTGAAATTTGGGATACATGGGATTTCTAGGTGTTACAAAAGTTACAAGGCTTTATACAGAGGCACAGAATTGAATAAGTTTATTAATGAATAAGGTCAGAACGAGAGGGCGAAATTTTAGGAAATGACTAGACCCAATAACAACAGCCTTGAACTTACTCGGATTAAACCTCAGAACATTCTTTTCAGCCCAACTGCTAATGCTACCAAGGCCAGATTGGATGAGGGAGACGGCTTGAGGAAGTTTGGAAAGAGAGATAAATTTGAGCAACATAAGCATAGATATGGTATAGGAACAATGCTGGATGGCCTGAAGAAAGTCATAGACATACGAGCAAAACACAGATCTCTGACCACACCCGGGGTATGAGAAAGAGGACAGGAGCGGGGTTGGCTAGGAACAGAGACAACAGGGAGCTCTTGAAAAGAAATTACTGGAAGAGGAGTGAACTTTGGGAAAAGGATTGCATTTTAGAAAAGAGGATAAAATGATCCAAAGTATCGAAGGCCTTGGAAAATAAGGATAGTAATTTCCTGCTTGTTCCTGGCGTTAAAGAGGTCATGGGAAATATTAATGAGGTCGGATTGAGTGGAAAAGAAGGGACGAAAACCATATTGTAAGGAAACTATGGTAATGCATTGGAAGACCGAAGGAAATCGAATACTTGGGACTGTTTGAGGGGCATGGATAGGTTCTAGAGCATAAAAATATGTCGAAAATCATTAAGGAAAAATAATTAGGAACTCAGTTGGTGGACAAGTGCTTGTCAGAAAACGGAGTGTTGAAGGGAAAAGTTATAAACGTTAAGGAGGACAGGAAAGACAACAGGAAGAGACAGTTTTATGAGTTTAACAGGAATACCATCAGTGCCAATGACATCAGTGAGGGATATAGAACTGGAGGCTAGTAGGGCGATAGTAGTAGTATGTGAAGAAGAAGGTGGCAGGGTTGAAGGGAAGTGGATCAAAGATTTGATAAGGGCTTGGACCAGAAGATATAGCGAATAAGTGGGAATTAAGTTGATCAGGAGCAAGAAGGTTGGAGGAACTAGAGTGAGGACATAGATTAAGCTTCCGGAGTGACGACATATCTTTTGTAAGATGGATGAATGTTTACTCGGCCGGTAACCACAAACATTTCAAATCTCCCATTTTTTGAGGATTGATACGTCACAACCCTTCATCATCTCCCTGATGTCAGCAGTGATCCAGGGTGCAGGTGGACAGCGGAAGTTGCGGGTTTTAAGAGAATGGTGCTTATGAACCCTTTCAGACCTGGCGTACACAAATGTACACATAAAATATAAAATTTATTAACTTATTTATTAATAAAACATGGGAACCTGTTAATTTTACGCAGCTCCTACACGCGATTAAATTTTCTTTTCCTTTCCGTCATACAACTAACTCCATACTTTTAAGGAATAATACGCAACCTTCGCTAGCCTTTCTATTCTACAAGATGAGCCTCGATCAAGTTCCCATTAGTTTCAACAGAAGGTTACATAAAAAAAAAAAAAAAAAAAAAAAAAAAAAAAAAAAATCTTGCTTAAAGGAGCAAAGACGACACAACCGGAGTTAGCCGTGATGTCATTCTTGGCTCCGTAACAAAAAAAAAAAAAGAAGAAAAGACCAGAAAGACGTGAATGCAGTTGCACCCATATTGGACGTGAAATGCACTGACTCATAAGTGGCTTTTACTGCAACTCGAAGGAGTCAGTGGAATCTTAGGGCGCTATTTTCCCACGCGTCAGAAAGTGTCTCCAATCTGTCCGCCATATTCGGCTGCCCTGAATAATTTTCATTAGTATTAACACTATGAAAAAATGTAAATGGCATAATTAATGTAATATGTATTGTAAAATGTTTATGTAAGTGGCTAATGTATGAGGATTTGATAAGTTCTCAAGAGGGTAAGGACGGTTCCCCCACCCAGGAGCTATAATTACGAATCGAATAATTAAATATTAAAAAAAAAAAAAAAATACAAACTATCTTATTTAATTCTGATAATTAACTGAATCATTTTTATATGCATATAAATTCAGTCAATGAACCCCTAACTTAAATAAGTTAATAAAAAAAATTCGTCAAAGAGTAGCTGTGTAATCTAAGTAGATTTCTCAAAATTTCATTAAAGATGGACATAGATAAGAAAATTATTTATTAGTTTGACGTTAAAAGCGGAAAACAAACATGAGAATAATAAAGGTATACTTAAAATAAGGCTGACTGTCACACGATCTATCTAACTTTTAAAATATCTTTCATACAAATTTTACTTTATAATAAAGACATTAAAAAATGACTTTTAGCTCAAATAAATTACATAAACACACATAATTTAAAAATCCCATGCAATAAACACATAATCCTAGGATATAAGTATCCCTACATAATACATTTTTGTATATGAACTTCAAGAAAATCTATAAATTGCGATCACTAGACAACTGTATTAAAAATTTAGGGTTCAGGTAAACCCCTAATTCTAATTGTTCAATCGATAAACTAATCTGTGTTGGGATTAATTGCTCTGAACTCTCGCTTAAGTGGAAAACTTAGGGAAAACACCTGACATTGCCCCCTCACCCTCCAACCATTCTAAATTCGTCCAATTTCGTTTAATAAAAAAAACTCAGCCTTTCCTTCTGCATTTGAAAGTGACGCATCGAATTTAATTTACAAAAAAAAAACACAAGTAAAAAACATTAAACCAGTCTTGTAATATATACAGTAATCTAGAACTGGGGTAGATAGTGCAGTACACACACAAAAGTCACAAGGAGTAAAAGTTACCTTCAGTCTAGTGAGAGCCTCAGGAGCATTAAGTGATAAGGTCATTTGCTCTTATCATTGTCCACCTTGAATGTATTCAATTACCAAAAGTAATACAGTTTTGACGTTATCTTTCTGCCGGACATTACAGATAGATGATGGCTGTTACCAATACATTCTTCCCTAGTTACGACGAGGCCTCTAGGTAAGAAGTCGAGAGCCAGAAGCTTGGGCGTGGCCCTGTATCTCGAACGAACCTTCAACTTCTAGATAATACTCTTTCAGCAGGGTTAATATTTGGTTGCCCAAAAAACCACACCAAAATTATTCAAATATTTCCACTGAAGAGAACTAAACACACCTTTCTGAATAAACGAACAGGAAATAACTCATAGCTCAGAACTGGTCGTTAATTATTTCGAGAGAAGGTTTCTAGCAATTCCAGCAAGTGTAGTAGTAAGATCAGGATTAAAGTGGATATGGAGAGTCAAATGCCTATTTTGTCTTTTAGCTTAGATCGATGCAATTTCGATTTATCGACAAGCGAGAAGAGCTTAATACTTCACCAAGACTCACTTTCTTATCATTTATATCATACCTCGTATGGGCAATTCATGAAAATGTTACATAACATAGCAGAGAAGGAAATAATGTGGAATTCATAAGGCCAGCAAAAGTATGGCGGATTACACGAATTCTAAAAGTACGAATAGATGAATTCTTCAAGAAAGATAATGAGGAATTCGCTAAGTTCACTCCTGCGTAGACGTTAAAGAGCGGACACACACACAATTTTTTTTTTCTTTAAAGTTATTTTAAGGCATCACAGAGAACTTCCTCGTTGCTATATCTGCTAAAAGTGTGAAGAGTTCTGTCAGATTTAGAAGCAAAAAAGTTGTTGTCAGACTGAAAAACTATTGTAGATAAAGATGAAGGCTGTGGGACACGTTTTACAAATAAAGACCAATAGAATAAGGCACGATTTTCAAATTAATTTTCATGTTCTACAAAATTTCTGTTCGATACGCATGTACAACACGTAATATTTGTTGTATTAAGAGATATCTGACATATAGATAAGTACATCTGGAATAAGTCACCTATAAAAACAAAACCATAAAAAAATATATCTCAGAAAAAAAAAGGTAATCTTATGTTTTCCAAAATACCGTTAAGGAATGGAGATGCTTAAACAATTAATGCGAAGGAATAGAATAAAAAAAATATATCAGTCCCAGCCAGGACTCCTGCTATTCGGGCCGGTATGCTACCATTGCACCAGCGGGACAGGTTGGACAGATTTGTGTCCTGGCTGGGACAGATAGATTTTTTAAAACAATTAATGAGAGAAAATAGAATAAAAAAATCTATCTGCCCCAGCCAGGACTCGAACCTGGATCTCCTACTTGCCGGGCCGGAAAGTTTCCGTTACACCACCGTGACGAGCTAAATAACTTATTAAATTCCCACCTCAATAAGTTAATAAGTTATCTAGCTCGTCACGGTGGTGCAATGGAAGCATACCGGCCCGGATAGCAGGAGGTCCAGGTTCGAGTCCTGGCTGGGACAGATAGATTTTCTTTTCTATCCCCTCTCGTTAAGTGTTTAAAATTTACGTGGGATAATAAACCACAACTAAAATTAATATTTATAGAGATGCTTAAAGTCTAGAGGCCCAACAGGCAATTTAAATGGAGTACACTCGAAGGAGATACTTGCAAAGTCTGACAGTATGCAATGTATGCACTCGCAAAAGCTCATCATACTGGAAGGATCCTGGATCTTCCTGGAGAGCTGGAGTCATCGAGTAACATGTCCTTATCAAATGCAGTCAGTGTAGTAACAATTTTTCAGTGAATTTTTTTTATGACTTTAATTAATTTTTTTTTAAATTATTGTTGGTTGTTTTCAGTTTATTAAGGCAGTAGTTTTTATTGTTTAAATTGCATGAGAAAATTAGTTCCTTATTTTTACAAATTAAATTATTTTCAATTCTCCTGTAGCTGTTATTTATCATCCAGTGTCATGAAGCAATAATTTCGGGGGAGCACTTCCAATTTCATACATTATTATTTTACACAGAGTTTAATTAATATGGAAACATAATTTTTTACACTCAAAATTTCATTAAAGTTCAACGTTTGAAACTATTTAAGCACTCTTTACCAGAAGCCTGGGAGTGTTTGCGTGTGGTTTTACTGAGAAAAGTAAGTTTCTAAACTTAGATTAAAAATTAAGTCAATAGCTTAACTGTCTGTGACTTTACAGGATAGAATTAAACCGAATATAATTGAAAATTTATAAAGAAATTAAAAATATAAATAAATAAACATAGTATATCTACAAATCGATTCAATACTCAGAAGTCAAAAGATAAGTTCAGTATAAATTTGTAAATATTAATATTTTCTAATTTACATAACTAAAATATATAAAATATTAATTTTAGTTAGAAATTTATTTACCACTTCATTAAGGTTGCCGAATATGTACTACGTGAATAACTCACCTGCAAGAAAAAAAATAAGGAAATTAGAAAACCAATAAAACATTAATTATTCAATTTTAAAATAATATAATNCTCGGGAAGTGTGGACAGAGCTCGCCAATGACACCCCTCCAGGCCGGTGGGGACCCAAAGCTCGAGAGGGAATCGTGGTCATCCCCCTCCCCAAAAAACATGATGGCCAAACGTGCTAATGGGGTTGTGACAACATCCTAATAGATTCGGTACTAATACCCGAGTGGCAAATATTTACAGAAAAGGCACAATGCCTTCAAACCAGTAGGCTCTTGAACCCTACATTTCATGGAAAATCCTTGACACATGGCACCGAAATAGCTAATAAAAGAGCCACAACAAATTTGTGATTTAAGAAAGGATTCCTAGTGATGGATATTTCTAAAAGACAATGAGAAAAAGATTTAAAGACAATTTAAAAAAAAACATAAGGTTAGAAGGTTTTGTACAAACAATACACCAGTACAAGTGCCTCAAATAAAATTCCAAACAAATCCCTAGGCGTTTAATGATTCTGCTTTTATTTCCCTGTTTCTTTAAATATGTATAAGCCTATATAATATGGTATAATGGATTTTTAATGCCCTTCTTTTTTTCTTTTTTTCAAGAATTGTGTATTTATAACAACAAAAAAAACAAACAATAAAATTATTCAATGATAATATATATATATTTATAGAAAATTTAACTATTTATTCTTACAGTACATTTCGGCCTGAATTATTGTAAAATAATTAGTAGTCTTAACCTCTTCCTTTTTTAAATAAAACAAATATACAAATTTACGAAGCTCTTATTCCTATTTATACTATAAAAAAAAAGCCTCATAAAAATTGTTGACAAATAAAATTTCTTGTCTTTTCATTTCGTACTAAAAATAAGAAGAGCCTTTTACCTATCCTCAATATTTTAAATCACTTAAAAAAGAAAAGAAAAAGGAAAAATAGAATAAAATAAATAATTTTTGTTGGATTTAGGTAAAGGTTGATCCAAGATATACACTTTAAAATTAAATACTCTCTTTTAAAATTGTATTTTTAAAAATAAACCTTGACCGAAACCCAACAAAAAACTAATAATCTCTATAAAATCCAAAACTCTCCATTATAATAAAATAAATTAACCCATTTAAAGGAAAAATAAAATAATAAGGGAGTGGGATTTAGCCAAAGAAGTTTTTGGAAAAAATAATTTATTTTTGATTTACAAAAAGCTATCCTTAATGAAAGCTGTATACAAGCCGTATTCTGATAGTAAACACAAACAAATTTTAACATGGGCTAAGATAATTTCGGAAAAGGTGTAAGGAATGTCCTTACATCTTATGTGTTGTATTTTTTTTTTGGATCTACCTTGACCGAACCCCAACTAAAATCATCTAATATTAATATCAAGGGTTAAAAAAAAAAACTCTTCTTTTGAAAAAAAAAAAACTCTCCTTTTGGAGTAAGGAATGGTTTTCTCAAATAGATAAGGAATGACTACAAAATTCAAATTGTAAACATTTGTCACGTACTGAAATTTATTCGTTGGTATTGTATTTAAAACCACTTTGGGATATTATATTTCCAGTGGGGTCTGATATACTTCTAACCGGGGATTGAAGGGAAATCCAAGCGCTCGACAGAATGGTGATGTGGCTGCAGGAAACGAGGTTCTACAGCTGGGCATGTTAATTGTGGAGGTTCTACGCCGATGACTGCAGACATTACTCCTTCCGTCAGAAATTAGTAGGAGCGAGTCGCCGTTCCAGAGTTTTTCAGGGGATTTGTAAGCTGCGCATTCGAAGCCTCACTAAAGATGCATACTTTTTAGGCTACATTTGTAGCCTCTCCAATGTGTGATCTGTAAACATCGGTTGAAATTTTTCAAAAATTTCCTTTTGGTACCGACGTCAATTGCCTTATTTTCCTATAGGAAGTTAATACATTTTAGGTCCTAGATTATTTTAGAATATTCATTGCAAAACGAAATTAAGTAATTAATTTTTAGTTGAGTTCCGATTTTGAAAAAAAGAAAAGGATTACAAAAATTTATAATCGCAATCTTTACTACATTGTCATTTTATTAAAAAAAAAAAAAAAAAAATTATGTAACAAAATAGGTGTAAAATACATTTTTTTTAATGATTATGTTTTACAAAATTTTTACGAAATATGTCTGTTAATAAAGTTATTTAAGAATTTAGCTATGGCAGGTATACACTTCTCCTACTCTTCCTTCCCTTTGAGCTCAGATCAAAGTCTACTGGTCAAAAGGAGAGTTTTTTTGACCGTAGATATTATTCTCAGATAATTTTAGTTGGGGTTCGGTCAAGGTAGATCCAAAAAACACAAATTTAAAAAATGTGTTTTTTAATAAAGGATTATCTGCCGACGTTTCGGCTTACATTGTAAGCCATCTTCAGGGCTATCATGAAGATGGCTTACAATGTAAGCCATCTTCATGA